>JAVHLU010001001.1:0-40628 GCA_036785755.1 Colletotrichum ledebouriae
TTTCCTTAACTAGTAGAGGGTATAAGTTAAAATACCTATATAGTATTTCCCGAATTATGCCTGCGAACTAGGTGAATTTATTGTAGTCTTTTTGCAAAGGGGCTGCGGCGTAATTCCGAGCTTAATACCTAGGTTAAGCCTACTTAAGCTTCTACCTAGGTTTACTCCCTTAAGGAGCTACCTAGGGCTTACCTAGGGCTTACCTAGTTATACCCTATAGACTAGCGAGATCTTAATTAGAGAGGAAAACTTCCCCTTTTCCTCTTTAGCTGAAATAAATAGTATTATAGCGACCTCCTATTAAATAACCTCGGGTCTAACCCCTTATATATAGCCTAGAAAAGCCACTATATAAGATAACTCCTTAACCTAAAAGGTCGACCTTCTGGTAAGATATTAAAGGTAAAGGCTACTATATAAGATAACTCCTTAACCTAAAGGGTCGACCTTCTGGTAAGATATTAAAGGTAAAGGCTACTATATAAGATAACTCCTTAACCTAAAAGGTCGACTATCTAGTAAGGTACTAAAGGTAAATACTATTATATAAGAGGTAACTCTTTAATTAAAGAGGTCTTTCCTAAGAGGTTCTTATAGCTAGAAGTATAAGAAGCTCTATAAGTAAGGCCTTATACCTCTCCCTCTTCCTTCTCCTTATCCCTATAACTTATGATAAATCCTTAACTATATTAGTACTAGACCCTATATATAAATATACTAAGCTAAAGCGAGGTATACCCTTTAGTATAAATAATATAGAGGGGATTATTAGAGAGTTTAGCCCTAATATAATTCATAAAACCCGCTCCTTTATTAACTACTCTGCTATATATAGAGAGTATATTATTAATATAGCTATTAAGACAGCTTACCTTAATACCCCTGTAGGGGACTCTATAGGGTATAATAGTAATAGAGCTAAGTAAATAAACTTAATAGTAGAAGTTTAGTAGGTTATTATATACCCTATTAAGTAGCCCTTCTTTAAGTAGGTCCTCTATATTACTAAGGTAGAGGTAGCCTAGGTAGTCTAGGCCTATTAGGGGAATCTTAGTAAGTATAGCTTGCGCTAAATAGGGAGAGCGTTACTAATAATAGCATAGCTAGCGGACAAAGCGGTAATAAAGGCGATATTTAATAGCAGCGCGGGTAGTACGCGAGAGGAAAAGTTAATAGTTTCATAATTTAAATAATTAAAAACTATATTATTATTAATATAAAGTTAGAGATCGTGAGGCTATAGGCATATATAAGTATAGCTATAGTTAGGAGAGGATCACGTAACCAAAAGCTATGAATTATTAGGAGGCGCGGAGTTAGAAGGTCTATTGCACTCAAGCAGGTAAAATCACTATGCAGTGGCTAGAGGCTATCTCTATTAGTATATATAGCTCTCATAAGAGCAGGAGGTATATAAAAGTTAGTATATTAAGAGGAGATTACTATATAAGGAGATTACTATACTATTTATATATATTAAATACTAGATATTATAGTAAATATCCTATTAGAAGACCTAATAGCTAGCGCTCCCTAGCATAGAGAATAGAATATATAGTGTTACTAATTAGGTTTATTATCCTTATAGCGTAACCTTGCTAATAGAAGTATTCTCCTTAGAGCTAGCTATCGCTAGCGCTCCCTAGTAGGGTTGCGTGGCTTTTAAGGTAAATACCATTATGAATAATCTTATAGCTAAATAAGTAATTATCCTAGAGGGAGAGTTTAACCCTCTAAGGGGCTCTTATATTTAATTAGTACTATGAATAATGATTAGTTATTACTTTATTATTACTATTTAAAGAGGGTAACTAGTATACTAGATGAGGGTAGCTAACTTAGTAATAGAGGGGTAACTAAATTATTAGTAGAGGCGCTATAGTTTAGTATCTATTAAATGACTAGTTTAGGTAAACGTTTTCTCTTTATTAGGAAGAAGCTACTCGTAGCCCTATTTACATATAACTAGGGCTATAATATTACCCTAAAATAAGTAATTATAGAGGTTATTAAAGTAGATACCTATTTAACTTATATCGCTTAAGTAGAGGAGGAAAGGGGTATTAGAGGATACTATATAAAAGATTATACTATTAAATATAGTTTGAACTATAATAGTACTAAACGAATTCTTATAGGGGCTATCTCTAAAGCGTACTCTCGCTTAGCTAGCGTTTACCTTATTAATTACTATTAATAGGCGAATCTATTATAAGGTAATAACTTACTATTAGCTGGTAATTATTTGGATAGTAGTTAAGCGGCTTGAGGTATTATTCGCCCTTCCCTTCATTCTATATACCCTCAAACTATAGGCTCCTTCGCCTAAGGCCTTATAGTAATAGGGGGGATCTTAGGAGAATTAAATTACTAAAGAGGAGAGGCTTCTAAGGTATTAGATATTTTCCCTTTTATAGTAATATAATAATAATTAGTAGTAATAAGGCGCCCCTTTAGCTATAAGTAACGGATTTAGCCTCCTCTAGTTTTAGCGCTACTAGTAGTAGCCTCTCGCTACTCCTCTATCTTCCGGGTCTCTATAATTAGGTATAACGTATTAATAAGGCCTAATTATATAATAAACCTCTCGTAAGACTATTATAGGAGGGGTTTAGTAAGGCTATATACTATTACCTTTGCTAAAGGGGTATAAATAACCTTGATATACCTCTTATTAACCTCTTAGTATAGCTAGTAGGTATAGATATTAATATAGCGGAGTCTTATTCATAGCTAAACTATCTCGTTTATCTTAAGGCCTATAGTCTATAGGTTATCTCACTAAACTATAACCTTTAGCGTAGTATTAATAGTTATATCTACGAATACTAGAGGTTTATTTTTTAAGAGTGAGATTTATAGGGCTTCAATTAGCTAGCTTGTAAATAATCCCTCTTTTACTACTTATAAGAGGGCTAGAAGCTCTACTTCTATTATCAATATTATAACTATACTCTACTTATTTACCCTCTATAAGATTATCCCTCTAAATAGCTTTATAGCGAATAACTATAAGCTCTTTCTATCTAATATACTATTAGTAAAACTCGCGTCTAACGCTACTCCGAGGCCTTTAGTTAATTCCTCAGGGACTCTAAATTCTAGGTATAGTCCCTTTATATATATAAAGTATTATACAACGTAGTCTGCTACTATATAGTAATAAGAGCTAGGGCTTTAGTTAAATCTAGTACGTCTACTAACTATAAATAAGATATTAGGTTAAGTTATTACTATATTCTATAGGAAGGACCCTACCTTCTACTAATACCTCGTGATCTTACTCCTCGTTACCTCTCTATTATAGGGTAGGAGCTTATCCCATATTATTAGGGTTTTATAGTCTCTTATATGCTTATTATTAAGGAGTTTTAATACTTTCTTAAAGAAAGATAACTATAATAGCTATAGCTTATAGTTAGGTCGGTCTTATATAGCTTTAATTCCTAGAAACTACGAAATATCCTTACCTCCTTTAAGGTAGTATTATAAATAAACTTTATAGATTAGTACCCTAGCCCTTAACTCTTTAGATAGGGGATATATAAATATATGGTTATTAATATAGAAGAAGAATAGGATCTTACTATTATACTAGTAGTAGTTTTTACTAGCTACTCGCTTAAACCTATATACTACGAGACCTATTTCTAGGTATTATTATTATAATACTAGTAATTAGCAAAGTTTATTGAGCTCGGAATTACGCCGCAGCCCCTTTGCAAAAAGACTATAATAAATTCACCTAGTTCGTAGGTATAATTCGGGAAATACTATATAGGTATTTAACCTATACCCTCTACTAGTTAAGGAAAATAATATAGGAACCCTATACGTTCCTACTACTCATAAGTAAACCCTCGTATAAAGTCGGACGCGCGCTGCACCGGGGCTAATTATATCGGAGCCGAACGGGCTACTAAGGCTCTCGTGGCAAAGCCACTATACGAGATAACTCCTTAACCTAAAAGGTCGACCTTCTAGTATAGTACTAAAGGTGAATACTACTATATAAGAGGTAACTCCTTAACTAGAGAGGTCTTTCCTAAGAGGTTCTTATAGCTAGAAGTATAAGAAGCTCTGCTGCTATAAGCAGGGCCTTATGCCTCTCCCTTATCCTTATCCTCATCCCTTAACCATATTAGCACCAGACCCCGCATATAAATACGCTAAGCCCGAGCGAGGCACGCCCTTCAGCGCAATTAGCAAAGTTTATAAAGGGCCTTAAGTAGCTTTAGAACGTAGCCGTTCTTATAATACCTAGGCGCTATCTCTATATAGACTTCCGTATTAAGATTCGTATATATAAAGGTATTAACTACGTTCTATTATAAGAGGTTTATATTAAATTAATCTATAACTATAATTAGGGTCCTAAAGGATATCCCTACTAGGGTTCTAATATATATATCCCTTAGATCATGAGGCTATTAATCTCCTCTTATAATAAGTCTCGCCTTAACTTTAACTAGCATTCTATACTTATTTAGTTTATAAGTATATACCAAGTAATAACTAAGGACTTTAAACCCTTATACCATTACGCTAGGTACCTTAATCTATAATTCGGACTACTTATAGCTATCTAGATATACTATTTTAGTTTTTCTAAACTTATCCCCTGGTAGGTAACTAGCTAATTAGCTATAAGATAAGGGTAATAATAGTAAATCCCTCTATCGGGTTCCTAATAGAAACCTCTTTAACTTATCTATAGCGGAACGATTTATTACTATTAGACTAAGTAGGGGGGCCCTAGCTTTATAGCTTAATACCTAGCTATACTCCTTACTAGTACTAGGTTAGCTAAACTATAGGTAGGTATAGAGGTTATCTTATTACTAAGTTTTACTTAGCTTTATACTAGCTAAGAATACTACTTTATAAGAGGTCCTTAAGGTTATTCTAAACTTCTTAGATTTAGTAGTATTATTAGCCCTATACCCCTTTACCTTAAGATCCTCTATTACTAGGAAGATTAATAAGAGGAGAGATTAAAGTAGAGTAATAAGCTAGAACTTAGCTTAGGAGTATTTAAACTTATTTTACCTTAGCTAGGGTTTAGTAAGTATATTAACTTTATCTATTTCTATTTATATAGTTAATAGTAGCTATTTAGCTTCTTTAATATCCTTAGCGTTATCTAAGTATAGTGCTTATTAGGGCTTTATTAACTTAATAACGTTATTATAGTAGTTACTAATATCCTCCCAAAGTTATCCTTCTACTCATTAATATTACTCCTAAATCTTTAGGTTTTATTACATTAAACGTCTTATATAGTAATAACTTCTCGCTTAGCTAGGTATAATATTTAGTATAGGTTAGAGGAGGCATAGCCTACGAGGTATTTAATTTAAGCCTTTAAGTTAAAGCGCTAGAGTTAGGTTGTATATAGCTAGGCTTAACTAGTTATTATAAAAGCTTTATAGCTATGCTATTAAAGGTAAGAGATATCTAGTATAGCGGCGTTACCCTTTATAGGTCTATATAGGAGCTTATATAGCGTCTCCTAGCCCTTGAACTACAATAGGGTATAGTTATAGACATATATTACTACTACATAGATTTCTAGCTATAAGTATAGCAGGAGCTTTAATAATATATAATGATATCTAGCCTTTGCTTTTATAATTATAGTAATCCTCTCTCCTCTATTATTCTAAGCTTAGGCATTTAGTAATGATAGCTTAATTTAAATATTATATATCTAGATAAGCCCTTTAAGTTCTAGGTATTTTAGGATCTTATTATTATTCTTAAACGCCTTAATTATTACGCTAAGTTCCCTCTTAAGAGAGTTAATAAACTAGGTAAATACGATTATCAAGGTTCTTATCAATTAGTCCTAGAGGTAGTCATCCTAGGTATAACCTAACGGTTTATTTATAAATAGTAATAGGGTTATAAATCCTCTATACCCTTATTTAAATAAGTGAAAATCTAGCGTTGTTTGTCTCCTTAGTATGAATATAGTAATACCCTCTCTTAGTATTTAATAGACTTAGTATATTATCTTTCGTAGCTCATAGGTATCCTACCCTTTACACTCGCTCTACGCGTTACTACTTGTAATTAGTATATAGTAACCTCTCTAGTATAGCTAAGTTATAAGGACTACTCGCTATAGCTCCCTTTTCGAGGCTTCCTTTTTATTAATATAGTATATATAATATATTATAGAGGAGTTAGTATAACGTTATTATAAAACGCTTCTTAGGTCTTCTTTAGTAAATATTTGAGGATATATTAATTATAGATATCTAAGACCTTCGCTATATAGGTCCTATTATATTATTAGACGTATTACTCAGCTAGTCTATTATCCTAGTATACCCCTTTTTCCTTTAAATAACTATAGAATATAAGATTACTTACTGTTATACTATAATATATAGCGTTATTAAAGTAGAGGGTAGATTAATACCCTCCTAGTCTAACTATATTTCGAACTATAGATCTATATCCCTTAATAGGTATTAGCTTAGATCCTATAAGGATAAAGTCTTTATGATAAGCAATATAGAGGGTTTTGAACCGATTAAGGTTATTTGAATTATAGACTATAAATCCTAAGTATAGTAATAATAATTTAAATAGCTTATAGTTATAAGCTACTAAAGATACTACTCCCTTAGGTCTAGTCCTTCCTTAATACCTTAGTAAGAGTTCTTAGTCCTTTATAGAGATCTTTAAAGAGTTCATCTTATTTACTAATTCCTCTTTATATCGCTCTTTACCTATTATAGAAATAGCCTTATTCGGGGTCTAATAATTTAGCGCCTTATAAATAAAGATATACTAGTATTTTAAGAAAACGTAGTGGCATATAGAGCACGCTTTATACTTACTAATTCCCTTCTTTTACTTATCTTATTAGTTATTAAACTCCTTATTAGTCTATCTCATTCTTAAGTCGCTTTACTATTAAGGAGGCTTTAATATATAGATAGGGATATTAGTTATAATTAGCCTAAATACCCCTCCTTTTATAATATATAACTTAGAGCCTACTACATTACCTATATAAGAGATCTCTCTATATTATCTTAATAAGATCGGATAACTTTAGAGTTCTATTATTAATATCCTTCCTATAAGTTAACTTATAGATTATTACTTATAACACGAGGGGTATTTAGTAGGTAGTATAGATAAAGTTATTGAAACAATTTTATTTTAGTACTACCCTCCGCTACCTTAATAGCCTTTAGCTCTATTATAGCTATCTTATACTTTATAATCTATTTAGAGGTTACTTTCTATATTATAATCTTCGCTTTATACGGAGTTTAAAGGACTTTAGTATGTACCTCTCTAATAGTCTTTAGCTAATACATCTTATTAATCTATACCCTTGCTCTTAACTAAATAATACCCTTAGTAATTAGGTTCTCTAGGATAAAGTAGGTTTGATAATACTTAGGCTAGACTATCTCTTAAATAGAGTACTTAAATTAGATTATAACTTTATAGAACTCCTCAATCTCTTTTACTAATATATCCTAGGGAGCGCTAGCTATAGCTAGCTTCAAGGAGAATACTTCTATTAGCAAGGTTATACTATAAGTAGAATAAATCTAATTAGTAATACTATATATTCTATTCTCTATACTAAGGAGCGCTAGCTATTAGCTCTTCTAATAGGATAGTAACTAAAATATCTAGTTTTCAACATAAGGAAATAGTATAGTAGTCTCCTTATATAATACCCTCTTCTAAATAAATTATTTTTTATATACCTCGCGCTATTATTAGAGATATATATATTAATAGAGATGATGAGAAATAAAACGTAAGTATATTATAAGCTATACTAAGGAATAGAGATTTATTTCTATACCTTATATACTACTTAAAATCTATGAGTACCTTATAAAGAAAATAAGTAAGGAGATCCTTTAAAAATAAAAAGTAGGACTTAATAACTACCTTATATTATATTGTAAAATTCTATTTACTAAGTCGAGTTATAGGTAACTTTATCTAACCTTAGTAAGGCCATGGATATACTAATAAGTACCTATTCCTATTAGCTATGAGCTCCTATACTTATTAAGGGTATATATACTAATAGAAATAATAAGGGATAGGAGGTAGGTATATTAAAGGTTATACTAATTAGTAGCTTTTTATTTTTATAGCTTATATATTACTTAGAATCTATAGGTATTTAATAGGGAAGTAGCGCTAGTAAGCTATATCTTGAGAATAGATGTTTATATTACGATTTATAGTAGAATAAGTACTAAATAAGCGAATAAAATAGTAATTTCCTTATATAATACTCTCTTCCTAATTAATAGCTTTTTCTATACCTCTTGCTGTTATTAGAGCTTTATATACTAAGAGAAATAAAGAGGGATAGGAGATAAGTATATTATAGGGTATACTAATTAGTAGCTTTTTATTTTCATAGCTTTTATATTACTTAAAATGTGGCCCAACCACAGCCGCACTTATACGTGCCCACAGCCTCACGTATACGTGCCCATAGCCTCACGATCTTTAACTTCATATTAATAACAACGTGGTTTTTAATTATTTAAACTAGGAAACTATCGACTTATCCTCTCGCGTACTACCCGCGCTACTATTAAATACTGCCTCTATTACCGCTTTATCCGCTAGTAGTCCTCTTATTCGATTAGGGTAGCTAACGCCTTCGCAGCTATGCTATTATTAGCAACGCTCTCTCTATATTAAAGTAGTTAGCGTAAGCTATACTTACTAACGTTTAAGCCCTAAGGGGCCTAGGCTACCTCTGCCTTAATAGTGCAGAGGACTTACTCAAAGGAGGGCTACTCTATAGGGTATATAATAACTAGCCTAGCTTCTATTACTAAGTCTACTTACTTAGCTATAATATAATAATAAGTATCCCCTCTAGGGGTATTAATAAGAGCCCTCTTAAGGGCTATATTAATAATATACTCTCTATATATAACGGAGTAGTTAAAGAAAGAGTAGGTTTTATTAATTATATTAATACTAAACTCTCTAGTAAGCTTTTATATATTATTAATATTAAAGGGCGTACCTTAAATAAGCTTAGCGCTTTTATATATAAGGTTTAGTAGTAATATAGTTAAGGGATAAGGATAAGGAAGAGGGGGGGGTATAAAGCCCTGCTTATAGTAGAGCTTCTTATACTTCTAGCTATAAGAACCTCTTAGGAAAGACCTGTTTAGTTAAGGAGTTACCGCTTATATAATAGCGTTTATAGTATCTTTAGTACCTTACTAGAACGTCGACCTTTTAGGTTAAGGAGTTATCTTATATAATAGGTTTTACCTTTAGTACCTTACTAGAAGGTTAATCTTTTAGGTTAAGGAGTTATCTTATATAGTAGCTTTTACCTTACTAGAAGGTTTAGTAAGGGCGTTTTTAGGCCACGAGAGCCTTAGTAGCCCGTTTGGCTCTAATATAATTAGCCCTAGTATAGCGTATATCCGACTTTATATAGTAATATTTAGAGGGTTTGCTTATAAGTAATAGGAACGTATAGGGTTCCTATAGTATTTTCCTTAACTAGTAGAGGGTATAGGTTAAAATACCTATATAGTATTTCCCGAATTATACCTGCGAACTAGGTGAATTTATTATAGTCTTTTTATAAAGGGGCTGCGGCGTAATTCGAAACTCAATTACTTAAAATATATAAATATCTTATAAAGAGGTAATATTAATAAGAATATCTACTTAAGTTATATCTACTTAAGCTTTATGTTTCTAGAGATAACCTTAAGCTCTGACTTAATAAGAAGGGCTAGCTTATATACAACTTAGAATCTATAGATATCTTATAAAAGAGATAAGTAAGTAGGTCCTAGAAAGCTTAAAAGTAATCCTTAATTATAAGGGCTTTATGCTATATTCTAAGGTTCAATTTCCCAAGTTTAGTTATAGCTATCTCGATTTAAGAATAATAGGGGTATAAATATACTAAGAAGTATTTATTATTTACTTAAAGAAATAGACTTTCCTATTAGGAGATATAGAAGGGATAATTACTAGATAAGCAAATAGTATAATAATCTCTTTATATAATACTTTCTTGTTAATATAGAGCCTTTTATATACTTCCCGCTCTTATTAGAGCTATATATACTAAGAGAAACGAGAAGGGATAGGAGGTAAGTATAGTATAAGCTATATTAATAAATAGGCTTTTATTTTTATACCTTATATATTACTTAGAATCTATAGGTATTACTTAGAATCTATAGGTACTACATAAAGAGATAGTATTAATAAGCTAAGTCTACTTAAGCTCTATATCTCTAATAATAACCTTAAGCTCTCAGTTACTTATAGAGGCTAGCTTATATTTTACTTAAAATCTATAAGTATCTTATTAGAAAGATAAGTAAGTAGGTCTTAAAAGGCTTTAAGGTATCCTTAATACTAAGACCTTTATACTATATTCTAAGGCTTCATTTACTAAGTTTAGTGATAGCTAACTCTGTTTAATCTTAATAAGGGTATAAAATATTAATAAGTACATATTTTATATCTTAAGGAGGAGATCTCCATATTAGGATTTATGATAGAGATAATTACTAGATAAGTAAATAATATAATAAACTCTTTATATAATACTCTCTCCTGAATACATAGTTTTCTATATACCTCCCGCTCTTATTAGAGATATATATATTAAGAGAGATAAAAAAAAGTAGAAAGTAAGTATATTATAAACTATACTAAGCAGTAGCTATTTGTTTTTATAGCTTATATACTACTTAAAATCTATAAGTACTTCATAAAAAAGATAAGTAAGGTGACCTTTTAAAGATTGAAAGCGATCTTGAATAACTATATTCTTAAAAGCAATTTTCAATAACTAACTCGTATTATATCTTAAGGTTTTATTTAGTAAGTCTAGTTCTCGCTAACTCTATTTAACCTTAAAACAAAGGTATAAATATACTAATAAATACTTATTCTCACTAGCTATTACCTAGAGCCCTATTATATATATAGGGCTTATTAATAAAGAGCTAATAGGAGCTAATAAGAGCTACTAAGGGCTAATAAGAGTAGTATAGACTAAATTAAGCCATATAGACCTATATTTATCTATACTTAGGATAAATTAGTTTAGTTCCTTAAAACCTAATTAGATTTAAGCTCTGAATATATAAGGGTTTAACAGTAAGAAGAGAGGCTTTTTTCCTAGGCAGCCCTAGCTTCTTCAAAGGTAAGGATTAACCTTCCTAACAGAAGGCATATACTAATCTTACTTTTTTATGCCTTCTATTAGGAAGCTTAATCTTTAACTTTTCAAGTAATGTATGAGCTATAAAAGTAAATAGCCACTCCTTAGTATAATTTATAATATACTTACCTTCTACCTTTCATCATCTCTCTTAGTTCATATAGCTCTAATAAGAGCGGGAGGTATATAAAAGACTACGCGTTAGGAAAAGAGTATTATATAAAGAGTATATTATATTATTTACTTATATAGTAATTATTCCTATTATAAATGCTAATAAAGAGATCTATTTCTTTAAACATATAATAAGTACTTACTAGTATATTTATACCTTTAATGAAATGAAATAGAGTTAGCTATAACTAGACTTAGTAAATAAAACCTTAGAATATAATATAAGGCTCTTATTATTAAGGATAACCCTAAAGCTTTCTAGGACCTACTTACTTATCTTGTTTATGAGGTACCTATAGATTTTGAGTAATATATAGGCCAGCCCTTATTATTAACTTAGAGCTTAAAGTTATTACTAGAGATATATAGGTTAAGTAAATTTAGCTTATTAATACTATCTCTTTATAAGATACCTATAGATTCTAAGTAGTATATAAGCTATGAAAATAAAAAGAGCTAATTATTAACATAGCTCATAATATATTTACCTCCTCTTCTACTTTATCTCTCCTAGTATATATAGGTCTAATAAGAGTAGGAGATATATAAAATACTATATATTAAGAAGAGAGTATTATATAAGGAGATTACTATATCATTTACTTATTTAGTAATTATCCCTATTATATATCCTAGTAAAAAAGTCTATTTCTTTAAGTAGATAATAGATATTTATTAGTATATTTATACCATTATCACTATTAAATAGAGTTAGGTATAACTAAACTTAGGAGATAAAACCTTAGAATATAGCCTAAGACTCTTAATATTAAGGATTATATTTAGGCTTTCTAAGACCTACTTACGTATCCTTTTTATAAGGTATCTACAGATTTTCAGTAATATATAAGCTAGCTCTTATTATTAAGTTAGAGCTTAAAGTTATCCCTAGATATATATAGCTTAAGTAAATACAGCTTACTAATACTACCTCTTTAGAAGACATCTATAGATTCTAAGTAATATATAAGCTATAAAAATAAAAAGCTATTAATTAATATACCTTATAATATACTTATGCCCTATCCCTCTCTAGCTCCCTTAATATATATAGCTCTAATAAGAGCGGGAAGTATATAAAAAACTCTATATTAAGAAGAGAGTATTATAGAAAGAGATTCCTATATAAGTTACGTATTTAGTAATTATCCTTATAATAAATCCTAATAAGAAAGTCTATTTCCTTAAATATAGCTAGCTAGTATTACCTCTCTATAAGGTACTTATAGATTCCAAGTAGTACATAAGCTATAAAATTAAAAAGCTACTTTCTAATATAGCTTATAGTATACTTACTTCCTATTCCTTATTATTTTTGTAGGTATATATACCTCTACTAAGGATAGGAGCTAGTAGCTAGTAAGAATAAGTACTTACTAGTATACCTATACCCTTTTTAAGGCTAGATGGAGTTAGCTAAAACTAGATTTAGTAAATAGAACTGTAAAGTATAATATAAGGTAGTTATTAAGAATTACTTTTAATCTCTAAAAGATCTCCTTATTTTTCTTCTTGATAAGGTACTTATAGATCTTAAGTAATATATAAGCTATAATGATAAATAGCTACTCCTTAGTAAAGCTTATAATATACTTACCTCTTATCCCTTATTATCTTCATTAGTATATATACCTCTGATAAGGGCGGGAGGTATATGAAAGATAGTATAATAAGAAGAGACTACTATATAAGGAGATTCTTATACTATTTATATATATTAAATACTAGATATTATAATTAAGATTTTATTAGAAGAGCTAAAAGCTAGCGCTCCCTAGTATAGAGATTAGAATATATAGAATTACTAATCAGATTTATTCTACTTATAGCGTAACCTTATTAATAGAAGTATTTTCCTTAGAGCTAGCTATAGCTAGCGCTCCCTAGTATTGTTACATAATCTAGCTAAGTTAGACCTAGTAGGGGAGACCTATCCCAAGTCCCCCTAAGTAATTATCTATATAGGGTTTAATAATACTCCTAATCTACTAGAGTAGGTATTTACTACTAGGAAGTTAGCCTCTTAGAGGTAGTCCTAGAACTTTAGCTTATTAAAGGGGTCTTTAGAATAGCCTTAAGGTCCTCTTTCTTAACGTTATCTAGCTGAATATACTCCTATAGCCCTTTTAATTCAAGCCTATACTAGCTTTAATCCTACTAGAGGGGCTAATCGCCCGGACTATATAGTCCTAATAAGACGCCAGAGGCTCTAGAGGCGTTATTAAGGGTAAGCTTACTATAGGTTTATATATTAATAATACATAGGTAAATTCAATACTTTAGATTCGTTTAGATAGCTTTAGTTAGTGTTATATATAAAAACTAGACTATTAATGATTAAATTATATAGTATAGGGTATAAAAGTAACATAAACTAATATATAACTATTCTGAAATCTCTAACACATAAAACTAGCTAAAGTAGATGTTACTTAATTTAGGCTGGATTTCACGCTGCCTTTGCGCGCATGTTGTGCTCTACCGCGCGCGCCTAGGGGGTCGATTGAATATTTTAAATCTAATATATCTATCTAATTACTACTATACGTAAGGGTATTATTACTATAGAACTTGGTAAGACTCTTAAGTTAGCATAATTAAGCGATGCTGTTTAGTAGGAAGGCTTACTAGTTCTAACCTATAGGTTTTATAAAGTTAAGACCACAGGTATTATTTCTAGTATTTTAGAATGAAAAGAGTTAGGTAGTAGTCTCTACTAGGGGGGGATAAAGGGGCTAATATATAGGGGATATAGGCGTAGTTAAGGGCTTTTAGCGTTATTATATAGGAGTAGTAGTAAAAGGAAAAAGAGGGGTTTTAACTTCCTATATAATCTCTATAAAGAAAGCGGGGTCTTTACTATGCCTTTTAATAATTATTAGGTATTATAATTTAACTAAATTAAAGTTATTATTACTTTATAGGTAGAAGTTGGATTATTAAATAATATTAGTAACGCTTTCCTTAATTTAACTACTATTATAGATGATTAATACGCTATTATTAATGAGGACCTCTAAAGGGTTTTGATAGTATAGTTATCTACGTAGTTGAAGATCTTTATAATATCTTTAAATTCTTCCTTAAGGTTAGGTTATAGTTAGTAACCTTAGATATTGAGTTCGGAATTACGGCGCAGCCCCTTTGCAAAAAGACTATAATAAATTCACCTAGTTCGTTGGTATAATTCGGGAAATACTATATAGGTATTTCAACCTATACCCTCTACTAGTTAAGGAAAATAATATAAGAACCCTATACCTTCGTACTACTTATAAGCAAACGCTTTAAATATTACTATATAAAGTCGGATACGCGCTATACTAGGGCTAATTATATTAGAGCTAAACGAGCTACTAAGGCTCTCGTGGTAACGCCCTCGCTAAATCTTCTGATAAGGTGCTAAAAAAGCTACTATATAAGATAAGTCCTCAACTTAAAAGGTTAACCTTCTAGTAAGATACTATAAAAGCTATTATTTAAGATAGCTCCTTAACTAAAAAGATCTTTCCTAAGAGGTTGTTATAGCTAGAAATATAAAAAGCTCTATTACTATAAGTAGGGCTTTATACCTCTCCCTCTTCCTTATCCTTATCCCTTAACTATATTAATACTAGACCCTATATATAAAGACCCAAAGCTTATATAAAGTATACCCTTTAATACTAATAATATATAAGAGCTTACTAGAGAGTTTAGTATTAAAATAATTAATAAAACCCGCTCTTTCCTTAACTACTCTGTTATATATAGAGAGTATATTATTGATATAGCCCTTAAGAGGGCTCTTATTAATACCCCTAGAGGGGATACTTACTATTATATTATAGCTAAATAAAGGCCTCTGGCTACTACATAGTGATTTTACCTGCCTAAGTGCAATAGACCTTCTAGCTCCGCGCTTCCTAATAATACATAGCCTTCGGTTACGTGATTATAACTTTCCTAACTATAGCCGCACTTATATATACTTATTACACTAGATAGCCTTCCGATCTTTAACTCTATATTAATAATAACGTGGTTTTTAATTATTTAAACTACGAAACTATTAACATTTCCTCTTATATACTACCTGCGCTACTATTAAATACTACCTCTATTACCGCTTTATCCGCTAGAAGTTATTACTATCTTTATAGTCCTCTTATTTGAATAGGTTAGCTAACGCCTTCGCAGCTATACCGTTATTAGCAACGCTCTCTCTATTTAGCATAAGCTATACTTACTAATATTCCCCTAATAGGCGTAGGCTACTTAGGCTACCTCTGCCTTAGTAATACGGAGGACTAGCTTAAAAAAGGGCTACTCTATAGGGTATATAACGACCTACTAAGGCCTCTGGCCACTGCATAGTGATTTTACCTGCTTAAGTGCAACAGACCTTCTAACTCCGCGCCTCCTGACAATACACAGCCTTCGGTCACCTGATCGTAACTTTCCTAACCACAGCCGCACTTATACATGCCCGTCACACTAGACACCCGCGCCGCCAATACCGCCTCCATTACCGCTTCGTCCGCTAGAAGTCGTTACTGTCTTTACTATGCCGTCGTTAGCAACGCTCTCTCTGTTCGGCGCAAGCCGTACTTACTAACGTTCCCCTAAGGGGCCTGGGCTGCCTCTGCCTTAATAGTGCGGAGGGCCTGCTTAAAGAAGGGCTACTCTATAGGGTATATAATAACCTACCTAGCTTCTATTACTAAGTCTACTTACTTAGCTATAATATAATAATAAGTATCCCCTCTAGAGGTATTAATAAGAGCCCTCTTAAGGGCTATATTAATAATATACTCTCTATATATAATAGAGTAGTTAAAGAAAGAGCAGGTTTTATTAATCGTATTAATACTAAACTCTCTAGCGAGCTCTCGCGCGTTATTAGTATTAAAGGGCATACCTCGCGCAGGCTTAGCGTTTTTATATATAAGGTTTAGTACTAATATAGTTAAGGGATAAGGAAGAGGGAGAGGTATAAGGCCCTGCTTTTTTTTTTTTTATTGAGCTCGGAATTACGCCGCAGCCCCTTCGCAAAAAGACTACAACAAATTCACCCAGTTCGCAGGCACAATTCGGGAAACACTATACAGGTATAGAAGCTAGGTAGGTTATTATATACCCTATAGATTAGCCCTTCTTTAAGCAGGTCCTCTATACTATTAAGGCAGAGGTAGCCTAGGCCCCTAAGGGCTTAAACGTTAGTAAGTATAGCTCATGCTAACTACTTTTATATAGAGAGAGCGTTACTAACAATAGTATAGCTACGAAGTTATTAGCTTACCCGATCGAATAAGAGGGCTATAAAGATCGTAACGACTAGCGGATAAAGTAGTAATAGAGGCGGTATTAGCAGCGCGGATAGTGCGCGAGTATACTTATAAACTAGGTAAATCTATTATAGTCTTTTTATAAAGGGGCTATAGTGTAATTCCGAACTTAATATTACTTCTTCTATTATTTAAGTAACTTGTCCTTCCTGATAAATACTTGATCTGTTATTATTAATTGAGTCGTATAACGCCCTATTAAGTAACGCCTTTATTAGTGCATTAGCGGGGCTATCTTCTCTATTAATATATTAGACCTATTATAGCGTATAGCGTAAGAGAGAGCTATAATATTAAGTATAAGACTCCTTTCCTTTATAGTACTAAGTTTACCTAGATACTTATATAGTGAGTATAACTAATATCGAACGCGCTTAGCGCGGTTATCACTCCTAAGGGCGCTTAACGTAGTGAACGCATTAAACGTACCTAAATATAATAAACCTCTTTAAAAAGGTTTATTACCTTTAAGGAGAAAACCGTCAAAAATCATAGACGTTTTACCTATATTTTTCGCTTACTATATAAATTATATTACTTAGTAGCACGACCTTAATACTTAGCTATATCCCTTATAATTAAAGAAAGTACTTAATTATTTGAATAGCTAACCCTATTAAGTTTATATAAAGTAGTATCTTAGTAATTAATACCTATAGGTATTATATATTATTAAAAGCGACTAACCTTCCCCTTTTCCTTAACTAGGAAATTTCAATAAGAGATATTGACCCTTTATTCTTCCCCTTAGCTAGGAGCTATCCCTAGAGATATTAAACATCGAAGATTTCCTTAACTAAGGAATATCCTAAATAGATACTTCATCCTGAAGTAATACACGCTGTAAAGGTCTCAAATCTCTTCGCAAGCACGTGAGTTAGTTATATAAACTTTAAAGATAATAATACCTTACGAGCTACTTTCTAATTATAAGGTTAAAGAAGGTCTTAAGTCTAACTTCCTAAAGCTTATTAACTATTTAACTATTATAAACTTTATAATAATACTTGAGTAATACCCTAATAAGTTCTATATACTACTTACTTTAACTAAGTATACCCTCATTAAGCTGGCTATAAAAGTAAGTATTATAGCCATTACTTATAAGAACTTTAAATAATATTTGAGTAATTACTATAGATATAATGAAAAGTCGCTATTATATACGGAAGTATATTGAGCTCGGAATTACGCCGCAGCCCCTTCGCAAAAAGACTACAACAAATTCACCTAGTTCGCAGGCATAATTCGGGAAACACTATATAGGTATTATAACCTATACCCTCTACTAGTTAAGGAAAACAATATAGGAACCCTATACGTTCCTACTACTCGCAAGCAAACCCTCTAAATATCACCGCATAAAGTCGGACGCGCGCCGCACCGGGGCCGATTACATCGGAGCCGAACGGGCCGGCTGTGTATTGTCAGGAGGCGCGGAGTTAGAAGGTCTGTTGCACTTGAGCAGGTAAAATCACTATGCAGTGGCCAGAGGCCATACGGAAGTATATAAGACTGCTTAATATATTTAAAATAAATGCCTAAGGGTATAGATAATAAACCTATAACTGTTTACTAATACTATGAGATAGTAGTATTACCTTAACCTCCCTTATTATAATTAATATACTAAGATAGAAACTAAATAGAGCTAGATATTAGACCTAACGCTCTCTTTTAAAGAGGATAACGAGAGGGGAGGCTATAAGACTATAAGAGCTAAAGCTATAAATAATCTATATAACCTAAAACCTATATCTAAGCTTAATATAATAATAAATTCTAATACTTTCTTAGTACCTCTATTAGCTCTGGAGGAACATTAAAAGTTTAGATAAAGTTTTATAAATACTCTATAACCCCTACCTCTTAAACCTATATTAAAGGATATTACTATTATATTAATACTAGAGCTAAGCCTAAATATATTCTATATATTACTTGAGGAAAGTAAGGATATATTAACCGCTTTATTCCTAAGCTAAAGAACGGGATAAGGTAGGCCTTTTATACCTAAGCTAAGTAACCTTTAGAGTTACCTAAGTATCTATAGCTGGAGTAAGTATTATAGCGAGATAAGCCCTTAGGAACCTGAAGCTAGACTATTAAACCTTAATAAAGGTAAAGGATATAATTAGGATATTAAATATATAGAGGGTACTCCTCTACTACTACTTATGCTACTTAGTAACCCTAGTAAAGAAGGTAATAATAGTAGAGGAGGTAGCCCTAGCTATAGAAGTAATAAGAATTAAAGTAGCTAACGCCCTTAATAACTAGCTAAACTTAGAGGTATTATTAAGCCTTTATCTAACCCTAATAGGTTCTTAGTTAGCTATAAGTTTCTAATATTCCTTCTCTCCATAAATAAGGAAGGGGTAGCATAAGTAATAACTAGAATACTAGTTACTAGGCCTAGGTATAGCACTCCTCGCTTTAAGACTAATATAATTAGGTTATTTAACCCGCCTTTATATAATAATAAAGTTAATAATACACATGTCAATAGTAGTTTAAAACCTATCTACTAGAATATCTACCGTTTTACTAATACTATTAATAGCTTTATTAAGTTAGATAATAGAAACCTAGCTATAGCTACCCTTAACCTTTATTAAACCTTATTAAGGTATGCTTTAGACTAGTATTATACTAACCTAATATTAGATAAGAAGGCGGAATTGAAGGACCCTAGTTATAAACTAGACTATTAGAAGGAGCTATTACTTAAACGCTCTTACTTACTAGATAAAGTTACTAAAATATATTTAATAAAGGAGAGGTATACTCTATATAATATATAGAATTAATATAATGTTTAATACAAGATAACTAAGGTTGGTTAGCTTTATAAGGATACTAAGGAGAGCGAATCCAGGGTATTGACTATTATATGTAATAAAATATATATAGAACTAGTTATTAGTATTCTATAGCTAGCTAGTAAGACGAACTATAACGACTTTATTATAAGCCTATAGAAAATAGTCCCTAGCTAGTATTAAATAGTTACTAAAGGATCCTACCGAGCGCTAGTCTAACTATCTATTAAGATAACTTATATAGGAACTACCTCGACGCGATTATTACAAAAAAAGGCCTCGAGAATAAGCCCCACTATTACTACTTATTACCTATATTATGTAAAACTAAAAGAGACTACGTCTAGCTTATTATTATTAAGACCTATATTGTTACTATACTATAGGTTATATCCTGTATACTGCCGTTAGTCACCGCCTAGCCGCGTATATAGACCGCTCCCGCGCGCCTATGCGCGGAGCCTCCTAGTTAGTATCTAATCCATTATATCCTATATATCACTATATATTCCTATAACATCTAGTAGTATAACTACGGTTACTTCGATCTATATACCTAACGTAGTTAATTACCCTATAATAGCGAATATTATAATGGGTAAATAGGCTACTTTTTTAGCTTCTTTCTAATACTACTAATACTAATACGCTATTACTAGCGCTTAACTACAATCCCGCTGCTGATATATATATACTAGCAGAGGTTTCTATAACTTCGAGAGATCCCGCGAGGGATTACTAACGCTATTAACGATAGGATTAGCGCTCCTAACGCCTCTATATACTATATACGCCTTAGGACCCTTTATAATAGCTATTAATTAAGATCCTTTTAGTAGGCTAGTCTTATCCTATACCTCTACCGCCGCCCTACTATAAGTATAGCGCTATTAACTTTTATAGCAAGAACGCGTTATATTACTATATATTTATAAATAACTATAGCCCTTAATAACGCTACTACTATAGACTCTACTACGCTAACTTCCCTTTATATAATGCTCTATTTTAGTATATTTATAAACCTTTGCTATATATATAAGAGGGCTCTTAACCCTACCCTATACCTACGCGAGTTAGTACCCCTATAGATAGATCTAGTACCCTTCTAAAAGGTTCTAAATCCCCTTATACTAAAGTAATTAAGACGTCTATATTACTATTCCTATAGAGTCTCTACTACGCTACTACCCTTACTAGTTAAGCCGCCTCCCTCCTCCTTAGCGCTCGCCTCTAGCTACCTAAGCCTTAACTACCTATACCCCTTTAGCGATACTACTTTAAGCTATATATACTAGCGCCCCTACTACTTCGAAGCACCCCTATCTTATAAAGGCTACTACCCCTGCGAACCGCCCCTATACTACTAATAATCCTAGCTACCTCTATATTATTAGGCTCCGGTTTTAGCTATAATATACCTTTCTAACCGCTACTTGCTATAATACTATAGCGCCTATACTCCTATAAGACGTATTATATAGTAGCGAGGAACTTTAACTTTAGGGAATTTAACTACGTAGGCTTTCCTAACTATAGGATAGCTAATATGGGAAATAGGGACTCTACGAGTAATAAGGAGTGCACGAGTAATAAGAACTCTATAAGTAATAATAAGGGCTCTATAAGTAATAAGGAGGACTCCCTAAGCGAGGAGGGCTCTGTAGGTAATAATAATAATAGGGAAGACTCTCTATCTAAGGGCTCTAAAGACGGTTTAGGTAATACTAACGGGACTAAATATAGCTATAGCGATGCTAATATCCACGACCGCGCTAAATATAGCATTAATAATACTACTAGTAATAACTATGCTAACTATAGTAGTAATAATACCGCTAGTAATGACTACGCCACTAGATATAGCGAGGGCTATATAAGCGACTGCGAGGCTAAATATAGTAATAGCTACGCTAACGACTACGCTAACGACTACGCCGATAAATATAGTAATAGCTACGTCGATAGTTACGCTAATAGCAATAGCGATAGCTATAATAATAGCTACGCTATAGAGAGCTATTATAGCAACGGGATAACTTATTAACCTATAGATATACCCCCTTCGCGCCCCCTCGGGCGTGCGAAGCTATAGGTTTATAGGAATAGGTTATTAGTGCTTTTAATTACTATGATATATTGTTATTCGCCCGCGCCCCTATGTATATAGCGTTTGCGCGCGCGTAGTAATAGGGACTATTGCTCTTTTATAGAGGGGCAGATATCACTATACTATAGGTTATATCCTATATACTACTATTAGTTACCGCCTAGCCGCGTACCTAGACCACTCCCGCGCGCCTACGCGCGGAGCCTCCTAGTTAGCATCGAATGTATCATATCCCATATATCACTATATATTCCTATAAGATATATAGCAAGCTCCTAAGCAAGCTGCTAATATTACTACTCAACCCTTATTAAGTTCCTCTTATAAGGAGATTTAGTTTAATTAATAATAAACGCCTAAACGCTAATATAACTAGCCTAGTTAATACGTTTAGTATCCTTAACTGCCTAGTTACCCTTTAGTATATATACCGAAAGGGACTAGCTACAAGTACTTAAAAGAGGAAGTCTATACTTTATTAGATAAGGGATAGTATAATAAGGCTAGTAAGGACTTAGATTTATATAAAGAAGATTTAGTTATTAGTATGAATAATAAAGATAACTAAGAGGAATAGGAAGATAATCCTAGGTATATTAACCTAATTATCTAACCCGCCCTTTAGGGTATATCCCTAGATATAGGGATAGGTACTCTATTTACAACGTTGATTTATTTTAAAATTCGCTCCTTAAGGATCTAGCAATCTACTCGTATAAAATATACCTTTATAATACTAAGTTATATACTAACCTTAATGGTATCTTGTTATATTAAACCCTTCTATCCTCTTAGCTAAACGTAACGCTCATTAGTCGTCTTCAGCTATAGTAATATATAGTAATATATTTATATTATTATATATATATAAAGATTATTATCCGAGGCCGTTGCAATAGACCACTAATTATAATCTATATCAATACTAGCGCTCATAACTTAGTTATCAGCAAAGCCTACTTATAATAGTTCTATACCCTTTTATAAGAACCTAATGTATTTAAGCTCTATGGTATTAAGAGCCTTATGAGTATCGCTTAAGTAACCTTCTTAATTCTTATATAAGGATAACGACCTAATAAGTATATAATAACTACTAAGCTTTATATAAGTATATAGCTTATCCCGTACTTAGACGCTAATTTACTTATAAAGTAAGACTTTAATATACCTAATAAGCTCGATATCTTAAACTCAGAATTATATATCTAGATTATATTATATATTAGCATTAAAGTTCCTTTATAGATCTTTTCGAAAGTTTCTTTAAAGGTTTATAATATATATAGTATTAGAAATATAACCATTATACTATATAATCGCTCTACTATCTAAATTAATATACTATTAGTAAAATAGAGTCCCTTATATTTAGCCTAAAGTATAAAGGGTATATATATATAAGTAATTTGTTTATTAATCCTATTATTAATAACGCTCCTTATATATTAAAAAATAAATAAGGCACTAAACTTGGAACCCTAGCGCTTTTAAGGCTAGCAGATACCTTAAGCTAAAGATTGATAACTTACTTTAACTAGCCTTTTTGATATTACTATATAAGGATCTAATATATTACTCTATTTTTAATCTTTTAAATCGCGAGCTTATAATACTCGTTTAGTAACTAGAACTATTAGTTAATAAATAAATAGAGATCTCTAACTTAACTAGTAAGGAAGCGCTTATAAACTAAGGGGTAACTAAGGATAACCTAATAATAAATTAGAGAGATATCTATAAAGGGAATATTAACCTAAATAGTAAAATAGGTATAACTAAGCCTCAAGGCTTACTAGTAGTTATTACTAAAAAAAGATATATATATCTATAACTAAGACGCTAAAGCTATTTAACGCCTTAAAGAGGATATATTCTATTACCCTACTATCTAGAAGGACTAAGAACTAATTAAACTTCTAGAAAATCGATACCTTAAGGTTAAACTTATTAAGGGATAGTAGAATATAAATATTAAATAATAACCTTATCCTATTTGTAAAAGGGATAAGAAGATTAATAATAAAACCTTAGATAGGCTTTACGCTTAGGACTAAAGAAAATAGAGCAACTCTAGACCTATACTATTTAGAGCCCTAGTATTTATAATGTAGCGAATTATAAATAGTAAGTATAAGGGTTAAATAGTTATAGACCTACGTGCTCTTAATAAGTCTAGGACCCCGGACATATACCCTATATTACTATAATAAGACGTTATTAAACGCCTTTATAGTAAACTATAGATTACTATGGTTAAGGCTCGATCCTTCTTCTATTAATTCCATATTGAGAAGGAATTTTATAATTAATTCACTTTAACTAGCTATTGTAGATAAGAACGCTCGAAGGTAGTACTTAGAGGATTTTATAATTCGCTTATATACGCTTAACGCGTTATAAATAAACTCTTATAACTATATAAAGAATATACCTATATATTTATTAATAATATTATCATTAGCTTAAAGGACCTAAAGACTTACCTTAAGCACCTTAACGCTATCCCTAAACTCGTTGCTAATATTAGACTCTCGCTCTCTATAAAAAAAGTATTTATTAGATACCCTTTCATTAGGCTACTTAGCTTTACTATCAATATATTTAGACTATTAAATTCATAAGACTATATTAATACTATTCAGAAGATCAAGTATCCTTATTACCTTTCTTAGCTTAAATACTAGATAGGGGCAACTAGGTCTCTAAGATATATAATACTATGTTATAGTAATTATATTTAACTGCTCTAATAACGTAAAATAGCGTTACTTACTTAAGCCCGAGCTTAAGGAAAGGATAAAGGTCCTATAAGAAAGGTCCTTTATTAAGAAAAAGCTTTAAACCTACGCTAGAATAAATAGCTAGCTTTGATAATATTAAAGACGCGTTAATAGTAGATAATACCTTATTTTACTATACCCTTAATAAGTAGCTATTTGTTTAGCTTAACTTATTCAAAGAATATAGATACTCTATGCTAATCTTCTAACTAGCTAATAATATTAAATAGAACCTTTATAACGCTATTAAATATACTAACGTATACCTAATTACCTATTGAGTTCGGAATTACGCCGCAGCCCCTTCGCAAAAAGACTATAATAAATTCACCTAATTTATAAGTATAATTTGGGAAATACTATATAGGTATTTTAACTTATACCCTCTACGAGTTAAGGAAAGTAATATAGGAACCCTATATGTTCCTATTACTCGTAAGTAAACCCTCTAAATATTACTATATAAAGTCGGACGCGCGCCGCACCGGGGCTAATTATATCGGAGCTAAACGGGCTACTAAGGCTCTCGTGGCCTAGAAACGCCACTATACGAGAGGTAACTCCTTAACTAAAGAGGTCTTTCCTAAGAGGTTCTTATAGCTAGAAGCATAAGAAGCTCTACTACTATAAGCAGGGCCTTATACCTCTCCCTCTTTCTTATCCTTATCCCTTAACTATATTAATACTAGACCTTATATATAAATACGCTAAGCCTAAGTAAGGCACGCCCTTTAGTATAAATAATATAGAGGGGGTTACTAGAGAGTTTAGCCTTAATATAATTAATAAAACCCGCTCCTTTATTAATACTCTACTATATATAGAGAGTATATTATTAGTATAGCCCTTAAGAGGGCTTACCTTAATACCCCTATAGGGGACTCTATGAGGTATAATAGTATTAGAGCTAAGTAAGTAAACTTAGTAGTAGAAGTTTAGTAGGTTATTATATACCCTATAGAGTAGCTCTTCTTTAAGCAGGTCCTCTATATTACTAAGGTAGAGGTAGCCTAGGTAGCCTAGGCGAACGTTAGTAAGTATAGCTTGCGCTAACTATAATATAGAGAGAGCGTTGCTAATAATAGCATAGCTACGAATACGTTAGCTAACCCGATTAAATAAGAGGATTATAAAGATAGTAATAACTTCTAGCGGATAAAGCAGTAATAGAGGTAGTATTTAATAGTAGCGCAGGTAGTATATAAGAGGAAAGGTTAATAGTTTCGTAGTTTAAATAATTAAAAACCACGTTATTATTAATATAAGGTTCAAGATCGTGAGGCTATTAACGGGCACGTATAAGTATAGCTATAGTTAGGAAAGGTGGTCGGCAATTATAATCACGTGACCAAAGGCTATATATTGTTAGGAGGCGCGGGGCTAGAAGGTCTGTTGCACTTGAGCAGGTAAAATCACTATGCAGTGGCCAGAGGCCACCTAATTACCGATATTAGTAAAGCCCTTAACTAACATAAATAGAAATATTAGCCTACTAAACTTCAAGTAGCTTACCTAGTATAGGTAGTAAAGAAGTATTAGCTAATATTATATTTATTATGTCGAGACCCTATAATTATAATTACTGGCTATTTAGTAATATATAATATTATAAAATAGATATTGCTATGGTTACAGGATAAGACGAGGTCTAACTTATAACTTATATTGTTATTAGAATACCTTAGTTAATTCTTCCTTATATAATATTATATCCGTAGAACGTTAAATATTATAGCTAATATATTATTATATCTACTTAGAACTAAAGTCCCTATTAAAGAGATTAGAAAATTTAATAAGATATATGATAATTTACCTATAGGTATTAACCTTATGATAGAGGTATCTCTTAATAATAACTTTAAGACTAAGCCTATCTAATTATATACTAACTCTAAGTCCTAGAGTCGAGTGTATAAAATACTCTATAAAGAGATAGACGATATAAACCTGAACTCTATTATAAATAATAATCTTCTTCATTATATTAACACTTATAAAAATAAGTAAAGACTCTATATTTTAAACAGTTAGTAACGCTACTTATTAAAGAAGCGTATAATAGTTACCATTACTTTAGTAAGGATTAAATATAGAGAGCTATTAATAAACACTTTTATATACCACGTCTTAAGTAATAAGTTAATAACTATATAGCTAACTACCTAAAATATAGAATAAAAAGTATAGAATATTAATTACTACTTAGCACGATATAGCTAGTATTAATACTAGCTATTCCCTTTTATATAATTACTAAAGACTTTATTATTACACTTCCAAAAATACCTTTAAGGTATTTAGCCTATAAACTAGAGAACTTCCTACTACTTAATATAGTACTTACTATAACTAATAAGTTCTCTCAAGTAACGCTTCTTATTCTAGGTTATTAAATATATACTACTAAAGTCTAGGGATACCTTCTTCTTTCTAACCTCTAATATAATACCTAGGGAATACAAAAAGCTATTATATCTAATTATAACTATACGTTCCTATTAAAGTTTTAAACCGCACTATAGGCTAAGCTATGTGCTAAATTAAGATTCTTAATAGTATATTATCCTTACTCTAATAGTATCTTAGAATATAAGACCTAAACTATCGAGCTAGGTATTTATTACTTTCTTACTCTTATTAATAATAACTAGATAGAATTACTCCTAAGCCTCTAATATAGGCTTAGTGACGCCTACGTATAAGTTATTAGTTATTTACTTAACTAAATCCTATATAAGATAAAGACCAATAACGCGTTAAATATCCTAAGTAATACTAACCTAGAAATAAACTACGAAATATTCTAGGAAGAAGCTAACATTTTAAGTATAATAGCCTAGCTATATATAAAAGAGTAGTATAATAAGAAATATCGTTTTATTATACTTAAGCTAGGTAACTAGGTATATCTTAATAGGATTAGGATATTATCTATTAGGATAGCTAAATCTAAAATATAGCCACTAGCATATCGTATTTAAGATCCTTAAATATATTAGTAAGTTAGTATATCGCCTTAATATTTGTCGTGATGCCTTTAGCATCGCCCGTTCCTAGCGCAGCACGTGACCCGAAGGCGGCTCCGGAACTACCTTCTTCCGAGGGCTATTCCTCCGACCTTAGTTATAAATAACTACGTTATAGCTACTCTTATTATAATAGAACAAGCTCTTTAGTAACTATAAATATAGCCCTATAGGACGTTTCTTAATAGTTATAAGCCTAGCTCTAACTAGACCCCTAATTACTATTTTAAAACGAGCCTTTACTACTAAAAGTACTTACTAAAACTTCCTCTTTCCTATTCTTTCCTCCTTATTATATACTATCCTCTATTACTACGAACCCTCTATTTTAAAACGACCTTAAACTATAATATCTTCTATTATTACTATAATAGTATTATACCGCCTAACTATATATAGGGATTTCGCTACTTAGTATATAATAATCTAAGCTAAAGCCTAAGCTACTAGAGTCTAGAAGTATATTAACCTAGATAACCCTAAGGGACCTTCGCGCCTAGGTAAAACCTTATTAGAAACCTTAACCCTTAATATATATATCGCTAAGTAAAACTAGGATACTAACGCCTAGTACTTATAAGAGAAGAGCGCTTATAATTAATATATCGCTCTATTTAACTAGGAGGCTCTAGAAGAGGTTACTACTAACGCTACCTCTAGGATATAGATAATAAACGAACTATAACCCCTTTAGCCTCTAACCGCCCTAGTTATAATTAATAAGAATACTATAGGTATATAGGAATAGTACTTAGAGCACTTTTATTCGCTTGCTATATAGGGGTCTAAGTAAACCCGCGAGGATTAAGAGTTCGAGCGTATTAACTATCTAGTTATAGAGATTATTACTTATAATATTATTATGCCTATACGTATAGAACTTCTCGCTAAAGGGGATATAACCCTTCGTAGCCTTATTATTAATCTTAAGCGTTATTACGCTCTAAGCGAGGCTAGTACCCTTATTATTATTTAAGAGGAGTATACTTAGGTCCTCGAGAAGGTAAATAGGAGTATTAATCCTAATATATAGATTAAGGACTTTAGGGGCGTCTACCTTCGCGCTACTTAGCTTAAGCTTCCTAAGGCGAGTAGTACCCTCGCTTTAAAAATTTTTCTTTAAGTAGTAAGTTATCGCTTTATACCTACTTAAGCTAATATAGAGATTATAGATATATTTAAATAGGAATAAGCAGGGAACCCTATCTCTAATATAAGCTAATACGCTAATATATTTAAGGACCTCTTATATAAGGACGTACTCTACTCGAGATTATAAGGATAAAGCGCTAAGGTCTTTATAATACTAGCTAGCTATATAGATAAGGCTAACCTATTAAATATTCCTATAATGGGTAACTTATCTAGTAGTAAATAGTACCTATATAGGTCGAGTTATTAATAGCTAAGCGTTAATTATAATCGCTTAGAAGCTGCTCTAACTAGACGTTACTAGAAGGGCCCCTACGTATTAGTAATAGATATATAAGCAGCTTAGATCTATAACTAGTTAAATAGTAACCTATGCTTTACTAACCTTCGCGCTAAATTCGCTCGCAGGGGCTAGTTACGCGCTGTTCCCTATAAGGGTAAGAACTACTAAAATAATAAGGGGGGTAATAAGGGTTCGTCTAAGAAATCTAACGTAGCCCCGAGCTACCCTACTAATATAGTAGTAGTCGCTTTCTATATAGCCCTTATAAACGAGGTTAGGGATAATATAGTTAACTTAGATAAAGAATACCTAAGTATCTTTATAACCCCCTACTTAGGACCCTACGTACTATATAAGTCCACGGTCCTAGATAATTATAAAGGGATATACCTAGTAAATAATAAGTCCCTATTTATCCCCTCCTTAATTAGGTACTATAACGGAGAACGGGTTAATTCTAGAACGGCTTTATACCTAATTATTACTAAGGGTATACGGATTATTAAGAATGCTCTTAATAGCTTAAAAGGCATAAATATAGAGGACCTTACGCTCTATAATATAGGATATATAGAGAACTTTTATATTAATATAGTCTCTAAAGCGCTACTTTAGAAGATAGGTATCTAGTATTCGGGGTATAACTATACTCTTTACTTTAGAATATACGAGAAGAATATAGTAGTTAAGAAACTCGTTAAGAAAGCGAACCTCGCCTTCCTTAAATATAAGCCTCGTTCCTTATACCCTATTCCTAGGCGGATCCCCTAAAGTATTAATACTATTATTAATAATATAAACTACGTGCTTATAACGTATAAGCGGACCTCTCTTATATTACTACTAGACTAAAGTAATAACGCGATACTTTAGTACCTCTAAAGCAGCTACCTTAGCCCTAAAGCTCTTAAGTAGCTTATTTATACTACTCGGGGGGTGAGGATTAAAGGCCCGATGCGCCTATAGTGCTAATACTACGTAGTTATATATACTAAATAGGTAATTTTAAAACGAACGTTAGAAGATAAAGCAATACGCCCTTACTATAGAATCGCATAGGATCTCTTTAACTACCCCGAAGGCTTTAACTAGAACTAATAGCTCCTTATTATTAAGAATAAGTATACTAGCTAGATCTTCGTATTTCTACGCGTTAATAAGACTTATAGTAGTATTATACTCGCTCTATATACCTTTAAGCGATAGGTATTTTAATAAAAGGGACTTTCTATTTATAAGATTAGATAAGACGTTAAGAGGTTAGTAATCTCGCTTATAGGCTATATAGGATATAAGGAATAGACCTATATAGAAGGAATAGAGGTTAAAACAACCCCTCTATATATAAAGGAACTAAATAGTAGAGGGGAGCGGGCTAGTTAAGAAGTTATTACTCGAATAATTAAAATACTTACTATAGCTAGCTTACCTATAGAACTATAGGCTAAGATAGTACTAACTGCGATAATACTTTATAATATAAGCCTACTTAAATGCTATAGCTAGCGTCTACTGCTATAGATTAAAGAGGAGTAGTTCTGCTAGTACTTTTACTAGTAGTAGCCTAATAATAGAGCGACCCTAACCCGCGACCTTCGCCCTTACTAGGGATATATATATGCCTATAGCTACTATATATACCCCCTTAAGAGGGAACGAGAGAGAGGAATTAATAAGAGAGACTTTAAAGTAGTACCGCGGGGATATATTAAATACCTAGTAGGATACGTACTAAACGCCTATAACTTATATAGGATCTAGATCCCCGCGTTATAATTAGTTATTATTATATAGAATATAATATTTAACGAATAGACTTTCTATATAAAGAACGAGGTAAAAGAGGCTATCCTAGAAGACGCTATCTATAGTATAATAAATAAGATCGAGGAACCTATATCGCGTATCGACTTTAAACTTTAGATCTTAGGCGTTATAAACGAGGATAAAGCTACGTTAATACTTATAGCTAAAGAATAGTTACTTATACTAACCCTCGTTCCTATAACTAAGTTTCTAAGTAGAAGAATCCTAAAACTTCTAAAGGGATAGGTAAGCTAGAAGGGGGGGTAGCTATTATCCCCCGATCCTACGCTAGAGCTAGATAAAAGCCTAGCTCTAATAAGTAGAGCGGTAGATATAGCGTATATATTAGAAATAAACTACGTAGATAAAGCTATTAGGGAAGTCGATTCTAAAGGGGAATAGATTAAGGACTATATTATAATTAAACCTCTCCCTGCTTTATAAGACGTTTCTAAAGCGGATAAGTATAATAAAAACGAACCTTTAGATAGTAGGCCCTTAAATCTACTAGTATAGCTATACTAGGGTAGTAAGGAGAGGGCTAATACTAAATAGGGGTCTAACTAGGTATATAACTAAGAGGACTATAGCTAAATTCGTTAAAGCTAATAACTATATAATCTACTACTTAGTAACCTACGACTAGGAATAATAGAGAACGAACCCTGCTCTAGTTACTAGTTTTTACTATAGCACTATATAGAGCAGGAGCAGGTATCTAGCTTCTTTAAGACTTTTATACCTAATTAGTAGAAAGCCTTCTTAGAAGCTAGTATAGGGTACTATACGCTCTATAGCTATATTTATACTACTATTTATAGCGCGAAGCCCGCTCGCGTAACTATAATAATCCGCAAACGTCTTATTACTAATAATCTTACTAAGCTACCTCGCTTATAGAAGGAACTTTTAAACCTCCTATAGGCGCTCTAAACTCGCTTTAAAGAAGTAGCTAAGGTTAAGATAAGTAAATTATAGTAGATAGATACGTAGCGCGTTATTAATTAAGGGATAATAATAAAGAGACCGATCCCTCTAAAGTAGGTATTTACCTATAAATTTAATAAGGATAATATCCTCGATTAATATAAAGCAAGGATTTACGTTCGGGGCGATTAGTAAGAGAAGTCGCCCCTCGAATAGACTTATATAGCAACCCTCGCTACTCGTACCTTTAGGGTAGCGATAGTAATTACTATATAATTCGACCTTAAAGTCGAATAGTTTAATATTATTAACGCGTTCCTAAACGCCTCCTAGGACCTAAATAAAGACCCTATTATTTATAAGCTACTAGATAGCTTTAAGTAGCCTAGAAAGTATATTAAACTACGCTACGCGCTCTATAGGCTAAGGGATACGCTGCTGCTCTAGTATAAGGAGTTCTCCTCGACCCTTTAGAACCTAGGCCTTAAGCTTATAAGTAAAGACCTATACCTCTTCTAGTTAACTAATAAGAAGGTTCTTATTATCTTTTATATAGATAACTTCCTTATCCTATTTTATAAGAACTATAAAGAGGTAATATAAAGGGTAATCGCTAGCCTAAAGGAGGCGTACGAGTTAAAGGAATAAGGCTTAGTTAAGTACTATCTTAGAATTAGAGTTATCTATAACTAAGCTATGCGAAAGGTATACCTCTCCTATAACTAATATATCGAGCGGGTTATAAAGAAGTTTAATCTACTCGATTTAAGAGCGCTAGTAACCCCCCTTCTAAACCTACTACTTCTAAAGAGTAAAATAGTAGTAATGCTATTAGAAGTAAAGAGTTTCTAAGAGAAGATCAGCTCTATACTCTATACTATTATTATAATTTAACCCGACGTCGCTTTTATATATTCCCTACTCTTGAGATCCCTAACGAACCCCGCTCCTTATTACTACGCTGCTACTAACTAGGTTATATAGTACCTATATTATACTCGCTACCTCGCGATATACTTTAGTAACTCGGGGGGTAGGTAGGTACTACTAATCGCAGGTAATACTTTGTTTATAAACGATAAGGAGACGTAGAAGTCGTCTTAAGGGTATATAATCTCGCTCTTTAGAGGGCTAATTTAATAGAAGGCTGCTTAATAGGCTATAGTTATAATATTAATAATAGAAGCAGAGCTTCTAAGCCTCGAATATACTACTAAGGAGATAATCGCTCTTTAGAGGCTATTTAGGGATATCGCTCTCGAACTTAGTAATATCTAGAAGATTTACTACGATAACTAATAGATAATTCATCTTATAGTAAGTAAAAAGGAACAGATCTTAACTAAGCTATAGCATATTAATATTTAGAATATATAGCTACGATAAGAACACGCTAGAGGATCGTTTAGCATAGTATATATACTAATAAATAATATACTAGCTAATAGTCTTATAAAGGTTCTTAACTATGAGAAATTTAAGAAGTTCTATTAGCTCCTTAATCTAAAGGATATGCGAAGAATAATTATAATAAACGAGGGATGCTCTAGATAAGTATAAGAGGGCTAGTAGCGCCTAATTTTTAATTAATTTATAGCCTACTAGCTAGGGAGCCTAAAGTCGCTCCTATAGGAGCAAAAGAATATAACTTACCCTAAAGGGTGCCCTAAAACGCTAATTTCCTACTACCTAACCTTAGAGGATTTGCTTATACTAATCTATTAGGATATTATACGAGGGTAGTAATACCTCTAGTAAATACGAGCTAATAAGACTATTAACTATATAGCGTACTATAGTAGCTATATTACTAATAAGCGGACGAGGAGCAGGCGTGCCCGCGCTAACTACTAGCGTTCTAAATAGAACTAGGGCGGGCAAGGGAGCGATAATACTACGTATACTAGAACTACCCGTTATATTAGGAGTCCTATCTGAACCCTTACTATTACTACCCTTCTTTACTACTATAATATCCTCCTTCTAGGTAGTAATAGCCTCGCGGAGCGTAGCTCTCTAATAAGCAAGGGTCTATAGGTTATATTAGAAGTTAGTTATAGAAACGAAGCGTATATAGAACCTTACTTTTCTAACTACTAGGTTATCCGAAGTCTTAGCTTTAGTATATTAGTAGGCTATAATAGCAACGGGGGCGCTTATCTATTAATAAGGCACCTTACCCTTATAATAGTAGTTATACTTACCCGCTATACTAGGCGAGCACCTTCTATCTAATAAGCCTAAGAGCTTACTTAAAACGCACTAAAAGTAGCGCTTATTAAATAGGGGTACCTACTCCGCCTCTATACCTCTACTAGGGGGAGGAGGGCTAAGAGGGGGCTTTAAACTACCCTTACTAATACCCTCCTCTTTATCTATCTCCTTAGGAACTATAATAATAATAAGGTTAGTAACGTTCTAGTATATAGTTATAGTAACGAAGGGATCGTGACTTACTAGGAGCTATCCTCTTAGACTACTTAGGGGGGTAACCTTAGGGCCTCTTAGGCTATAAACCCTTACCCTTAGAGCTACCCCCTGCGGGTCGCTTCTACTTCCTTCTACTCGCTATATAATACGTTAGTATATTATTTATTAATAATAGGAAAGAATAATATACGCGCAACCTTATTATTACTCTCTAGGGGAGGAGGGTATACCCCTCTACCCCTAGCTTTACTCTTACTTTTAGTAGCGCGCGCCTTCTTTAGGGCTATAGCCTAACTAGTATTCTTTTTAAGAGGTATCTATAGATATATTAGTATATTATAATAGCTTCAAAGATCGTTATATAATATAGTTATACGCGCGCGCGCGTAATAAGGTTATCGCTAGTATAAAGTTAGGTATACATATAGTTATTATATTATATATAGGGAGGAGTTAAGAAGGTAGGAGAGCGGCTAGGTTATTTTATTTAGAATTGATATAATAGTAGCTACCCTACCTAAGCTAATAAGAGATAGCAGTTTCTACTACTATTAGTAAGAGTTAGTAAATAAAGGGTATTATAATAATAATAGCAATAGTTATAAAGGTAGAAAACCGCGACTATTTACGCTTCGCCTATACCCGACGCAAATAACTTTACTTTATTATTTCTTTTATAAATAGGCTTATTAGTAGGTTATTTATAGATATATCGCTTTATATTTAGGTATTTTAAGGGATGCCGCGCGGTTAGGCGCTCTTCTAGCTGCTACTATATCTAGGGGGGTATATCGTAATACCTTTAGTATCGCCCGTTCCTAGCGTAGCACGTAACCCGAAGGCAGCTCTAGAACTACCTTCTTCCGAGGGCCGTTCCTCTAACCTTAGTTATAAACGACCACGTTATAGCTACTCTTATTATAATAGAACAAGCTCTTTAGTAACTATAAATATAGCCCTATAGGACGTTTCTTAATAATATTCCACCTAATATAAATATATATCTAGTAATATCTATTATCTAACTTATACTAGCACCAGCCACTAGTAATAACCTATTTAACTAACAAGATAAATACTAAGGACTAGTTAATATTAAATAAGATAATCATATTCGCTACCTTAAAGTATATAATTCTTTTAAGATCGAAAGTATCCTTAAGGAGCGAACCCTTACGCGAGGAAAGGTAGAATATCTAGTTAACGAGAAATATTACTTACTAATATATATAGTTTAGAAAGATAAACACAATATAAATATAAATAAACTTATTACTATATTTAAAAGTAAGGAATAAGAAATAGAATGGCTCTCTAAATAGATATAAGCTTAAAGACGTATCTAATAGAGCGTTAAACTAATATTAGAGCTTTATAGAAAACTACTAAAGCGCTTAAGAGGAAGGCCTTAAAAGAACCCTATAGAATAATATAATATATATTATAAATAAGGGACCTATTACTTAAAGCGCCTTAAATAGATAGTTAGACTAAGAAGAATATTATAACCAAGGCCTCATTATGAGATAAAGATATTTAGCACGCTTAGTATATCTAAGGGCTTTAGCCTAATAATAATAAATAATAATAGTAACTATATTTATTATACCTTCCCTCTTAAATACCTTCTACCCTTAGCGCTATAAGAACATTTATAAATATAACCGCTATCCTCGTTTAAAAGCTAACCTCTACTTTTAGTTCACTAATAGAAAAGGTTAGCCCTTAATTATATATATATAGAATAAGTTTATATTACTAGGTAGCCCTACTAGCTATTATTACTACCTTTGCTAGCCTAGTATTAAGTAGACTTTTCTCTATATATATATATTTTCGCTAAGAGTATTAATACCTTTATCCCCTTTACCTTATAATTAGTATATATATACCTCTTATGTTATTATTATTATCCTCCTCTAGATACTAAGGACCTTTATTAATACTTAATGTCGCTATACGTGGTTAGCGCTTCTACAGCAACTTATATTTTATATACCTAGATATTACTTTACCTCTAATAGATAACAATCTAAATAGGAAGATATAAAGTATATTATACTGAATCATATCTAGTATTACTTACTTTATGTTATAGTAATCCCTTGTAAAAAGCTAGGATATTAGGTTTTATAACTAGGAAGTCTTTAAGCGCCCTCTTAACTAAGAAACCTAGTATCGTAGAACTAGCTATAATATCTCTAGAACCCTATTTATTATCTACGTAGGGCCTCTAGCCACTACATAGTGATTTTACCTACTTAAGTGTAATAGACCTTCTAACTCCGCGCCTCCTAATAATACATAGCCTTCGGTGACGTGATCCTTTCCTAACTATAGCTATACTTATATATACCTATTAGTTATACTAGATAGCCTCACGATTTTTAACTTTATACTAATAATAACGTAGTTTGTAATTATTTAATAGACTATAAAACTATTAACTTATCCTCTCGCGCACTACCCGCGCTGCTAATACCGTCTCTATCACCGCTTCGTTCGCTGGCTATGCTGTCGTTAGCAACGCTCTCTCTTCTTAAGGGCCATGCTGATAATACGCTCTCTATATGTGGCGGAGTAGTTAATAAAGGAGCGGGTTTTATTAATCGTATCGATGCTAAACTCTCTAGCAATCCCTCGCGCGTTATTTATACTAAAGGGCATGCCTCGCTCGAGGTTAGCGTATTTATATATAAGGTCTAGTACTAATATAGTTAAGGATTTATTATAGGTTATAGGGATAAGGATAAGGGAGAGGGACAGGCATAAAGCCCTGCTTATAAGAAAGCTTCTTATACTTCTAGCTATACGAACCTCTTAGGAAAGACCTCTTTAGTTGAGGAGCTATCTCTTATATAGTAATATTCACCTTCTTAAAAGGTTAACACTTTAAGTTAAGGAGTTATCTTATATAGCTTCTATAGCACCTTACTAGAAGGTTAACCTTTTAAGTTAAGGAGTTATCTCGCGTAGTAGCTTTTATAGCACCTTACTAGAAGGTTAACCTTTTAAGTTAAGGAGTTATCTCGCGTAGTAGCTTTTATAGCACCTTACTAGAAGGTTAACCTTTTAAGTTAAGGAGTTATCTCGCGTAGTATCTTTTATAGCACCTTACTAGAAGCTTAACCTTTTAAGTTAAGGAGTTATCTCGCGTAGTCGCTTTTATAGCACCTTACTAGAAGGCTTAGCAAGGGCGTTATTATAAGAGCCCTAGTAGCTTATTTAGCCCTGATATAATTAGCCCTAGTATAGCGTATATCTAATTTTATAGTATTTAGAGGGTTTACTTATACGTAGTAGGAATATATAAGGTTCTTATATTATTTTACTTAACTAGTAGAGAGTATCAGTTAAAATACCTATATAGTATTTCCTAAATTCTATTTACAAACTAGGTGAATTTATTATAGTCTTTTTATAAAGGCGCTGCGGTGTAATTCAGAACTTAATTATCTACCTAGGAACTAATATATACTCTAATTCCTAATTACTATCTACTAACTAAATTAAGTTCTATTACTAACTTTCTAACCCTATTTTAAACTATAAGTAGCTATCTCCCTATAAGGTTGCTTAAAACTCCCTTAAGTATAACCTATATTATACTACTTTTACTAGCTTATTAATTTCTATCAAGTCTAGGGAGGCCTTAAGTAGAGATAAAGAACTTATTAACTCTAAACAGGCTTGAGCTAATAAACCTACTAAAGCCTCTTAGCTTAATAATTCCTCGTTACTAGCTTACTTACCTAAGCTATTAACGCTATTAAGTATACTAACCCTTAATTACTAACTAATATTAATATAGCTAGTACTAGATTAACTCCTATTATTTAGAATAGGACTAATAATACTAAGATAGCTACTCCCTATAAGTAATCTACTAGTATTAGCACTCCTAATATAGTACATACTATTAAGGCTATTAATAGAATACGCGCCTATAGCAAATATATTAGCTATATCTCTATCCTACTCAATAGATATAGAGATACCTAAACCGCCCTAGTTATAACAATCTCCGAGGGTTATATTAGTAATATTAGTACTATTATGCTTAACTTAGGCTAGTTTATTAAGTTAGCTACTAATAAGGTTAAAGTTATTATAATAACTATCCCTAAGGGATTAACTAATAAGAGCTTAGGCTTTCTTAGCCCTAAGTAATACCTCGCTACTAAGGTATCTGATAAGTATATAGCCTTAGCTATAGGACTAGATAATTACCCTAATATGAACCCTTTCTTTAATATTAGCCCCTATAATACCTCTAATACGCCTAGCGCTACTAAGATACCTAATACTACCTCCAGTATTAAGATAGTTATTATTACTCACTAGTAGCTATTTACTTATATCTCTAGCCTTTATTACCTTACCCATTCTTAGATAAAGCTCTTAACTATGTAGGAGGCGATTAATATCTACCTCTAGTATATCTACTTATTTAATATAACTAACCTTATTACTATCTAACGCTCTAAGTGCCTAGCTCTCTACGCTTTTATTTAGAATGATATAGTTACCCTTAGCCCTTATATATATATCAGGGCCCTTAATTTATTTATTACTAAATATATTATAAGTAACCCCGACTCCACCGCTATAGTATTATTTTTTGTTATTAAATAGATACTACCCTCTAGGCTTCCTAGTATTTATACTAAGGATTATATATATATTAATTAGGCTATAATTAATAGTAATAACCCTAGCGCTATCTACGCCCTTCTAGATATTAATAATACTACGACTATAGATATAGCTAACTTCTAGTATAAATATATACTAACCTCTAAGGCCTCCGCGCTAATATTACCTCTCTTACTACCTTAATTATTATTATTAAAGATAATAGTATTATAGAGTTATACCCTAAGATTAGTTATAAGTCTCGCTACTAGTTCCTTAAGTAATATTAAGATAATGCCTAACTAGCTACTACTTATAATATTAAGATTAACTAACTCCTAGCTATTACTTAAGAGGTTAATAATAAGGATAAGGAATACTCCGACCTACTAAAGCTAGCTAATACCGCTCCTAAGGCACTCATAACCTGAAGCAGGATATGTATATATAAAATAGAATAGATAGGAGTAGAGGGTAGTTAAGGTTATATATACAAAATAGTATAAATATACTTATTACTATATTACTATATCAGGAGGTATAAGTAAGAATTTATACTATATATTATAGTTAACGCCTTTCTTTTCTAATATATATAATTAATACTAAACGCGCTTAGGATAGTTATTTTACCTAAGAGCGCTTAACGTAATTAATATATTAAAACCAACTATAATAAATTCACCTAGTTTATAAGCATAATTTAGGAAATACTATATAGGTATTTTAACCTATACCCTCTACTAGTCAAGGAAAATAATTTAAGAACCCTATATATTCCTACTACTTATAAGTCAACCCTCGTATAAAGTTAGATACGCGCTATACTAGGGCTAATTATATTAGAGCTAAACGGGCTATTAAGGCTCCTATAGTAAAGCTACTATATAAGATAACACCTTAACCTAAAAGGTCGACCTTCTAGTAAGGTATTACGAATACTACTATATAAGATAACTCCTTAACCTAAAAGGTTAACCTTCTAGTAAGATATTAAAAGTAAATACTATTATATAAGAGGTAACTCCTTAACTAAAGAGGTATTTCCTAAGAGGTTCTTATAGCTAGAAGTATAAGAAGCTCTACTACTATAAGCAGGGCCTTAAGTAGCCCGTTTAGCTCCGATATAATTAGCCCTAGTGCAGCGCGCATCTAACTTTATATAGTAATATTTAGAGGGTTTATTTATAAGTAATAGGAACGTATAGGGTTTCCATAAATCTTTCCTTAACTAGTAGAGGGTATAGGTTAAAATACCTATATAGTACTTCCCGAATTATACTTATAAACTAGGTAAATTTATGATAGTCTTTTTATAAAGGGGCTGCGGTATAATTTCAAACTTAACTTAATAAGCAGGGCCTTATACCTCTCCCTCTTCCTTATCCTTTTCCCTTAACTATATTAATACTAGACCTTATATATAAATACGCCAAGCCTAAGCGAGGTACACCTTTTAATATAAATAATATTAAGGTTGGAATTACGCCGCAGCCCCTTTATAAAAAGACTATAATAAATTTACCTAGTTTATAAGTATAATTTAGGAAATACTATATAGGTATTTTAACTTATACCCTCTACTAGTTAAGGAAAATAATATAGGAACCCTATATATTCCTACTACTCGCAAGTAAACCCTCTAAATATTACTATATAAAGTTAGATACGCGCTATACCGGGGCTAATTATATCGGAGCTAAACGGGCTACTAAGGCTCTTATAGCCTAGAAAAGCTACTATATGAGATAACTCCTTAACCCAAAAGGTTAACCTTCTAGTAAGGTGCTAAAGGTGCTACGAACGCTACTATACGAGAGGTAACTCCTTAACTAAAGAGGTCTTTCCTAAGAGGTTCTTATAGCTAGAAGTATAAGAAGCTCTGCGAGCAGGGCCTTATACCTCTCCCTCTTCCTTATCCTTATCTAA
>JAVHLU010001002.1:0-40616 GCA_036785755.1 Colletotrichum ledebouriae
TAACGTCTTTAATAGGGATTTCTATTATAAGTAGGTATAATAACGCGTCCGCTATGATATTTAACGTTCTAGGGATATAATAATATACTAGGGAGAACTAGCTAAGATATTCTAATAATAATATAAGGCGTAAGTTAGACCTCGTCTTATCCTCTAACTATAGCGACATTTATTTAATAATATTATATATTACTAAATAGTTAGTAAGTATTATTATAGGGTCTCGTCTAGATAACCATAGTATTAGCTAATACTTCTTTACTACCTATACTAAGTAAGCTACTTTAAGTTTAGTAAGCTAATACTTCTATTTAGCTTAGTTAAGGGCCTTGCTAATATAAGCGATTAGATATACGTCGGTGCGCTTAATAGGGTCGTAAGGTTTCTATTTAATATAGTTAGCTAGCTAGAAGATTAGTATGGAGTATCCGTGTTCTTTTAATAAGTTAAGCTATATAAATAACTACTTATCTAGGTTATAGTAGAATAAGGCGTTATTTACTATTAAGGCGTTTTTAATATTATTAAAGCTAGCTACTTCTTCTAGTATAGGTTTAAAACTTATCTTTTAATAGAAGAGCTTTCTCGCAGCGCCTTTATCCTTCCCTTAAGCTTAGGCTTTAGCTAGTAACGTGGTTTTGCGCTATTAGAGTAGTTAAATATAATAGTTATAGCATAGTATTATATATTATAGAAACCTAGTTATACCTATCTAGTGCTTAAGTTAGTAGAGGTTATAAGGGTACTTAATTTTTTTAATAGCGTCGATACGGTCTTAAGTATTTAATAGTCTAAAGGCGTTAATAGTAAAGCTAAGTAGCTTAATAGAAGGATATCTAATAAATAACTTCTTCGCTAAAAGTAAGAGTCTAATATCTATAAAGAGTTTAAGAATTACGTTAAGGTGCTTAAGGTAGGTATTAAGGTCCTTTGAGGTAATAACGATATTATTAATAAACGTATAAGTATATTCCTTATATAGTTATAGGAGTCTATTTATAACGCGTTAAGCGTGGGCGGGCGAATTATGGAATCCTATAAGTACTACTTTTAAATATTCTTATCCCTAGTAGCTAACTATAGTAAATCGATCTCAATATTCCTTCTTAATAAGAAACTAATAGAAGAAGGATTAAGCGTTAACTATAGTAATCTATAGCTTACTACGAAGGCGTTTAATAATATCTTATTATAGTAGTATAGGGTATACGTTAGGGATAGTAGCTTTATTAAGAGCACGCAGGTCTATAACTATATAACCTTTATGCTTATTATTTATAATTCGCTATATAGCAAATACGGGGGTTCTAAATAGTATAAGTCTAGAGTTACCCTATTCTATATAGTTTTAAGCGTAGAGCTCGTCTAAAGTTTCATTAATAAGCCTCTTATCTTCTTTACTAATAGGATAAGGTCGTTAGCTAATATTTATATTCTACTATCCTTTAATAAGTTCGACCTTAAGGTATTAATCTTCTAGAAGGTTAATTAGTCCTTAGTTCTTCTAGATAGCGGGGTAACGCGAGATAACCTCTTTAAGGCGTTATATAGCTTTAGCGTCTTAGTTATAGATATATATACCTTCCTTAGTAATAACTACTAGTAAGTTTTTAGGCTTAGTTATACCTATCTTACTATTTAGGTTAATATTCCCTTTATAGATATCTCTACTATTCGGCGTTATATTATTATTAGTTACGCCGTAGTTAGCGAGCGCTTCCTTGCTAGTTAGGTTAGAGATTTCTACTTATTTATTAACTATTAGTTCTAGTAGCTAAGCGAGTATTACGAGCTTGCGATTAGAAAGGCTAAAAATAGCGTAATATATTAGGTCCTTACGTAATAATATTAAAAAGGCTATTTATAGTTAATTGCGAGTCTTTAGTTCGAGGTATCTATTAGACTTAAAGGGCGCTAGAGTTCTAAGCTTAGTACCTCTTTTAATCTTTAACGGGTAAGGAGCGTTATTAATAATAGGAATAAGCGGTAAATAGCCTATATACGCATATATATACCCTTTATACTTTAGGCTAAATAGAAGGGACTCTATTTTGCTAAAGGTATCTTAATTTAAATAGCAGAGTAATTATATAGCGTAATAATTAAATTTCTTATAGCGTATATATTATAAACTTTTAAAGGGACTTTTGAATAGATCTAAGAGGGAATTTAAATATTATTATAGGATGCGATTTAGATATATAATTCTAAGTTTAGAATATCAAGCCTATTAGGTATATTAAAGTCTTACCCTATAAGTAAACTAGTATCTAGATATAGGATAAGCTATATACCTATATAGAGCTTAGCGGTTATTATATATCTATTAGGTTATTATCCTTATATAAGAATTATAAAGGTTATCTAGGCGATAGTCTTAAGGCTTCTTATACCTTAGAGCTTAAATACCTTAGGTTCTCTTAAGAGGATATAGAACTATTATAAGTAGGCTTTGCTTATAACTAAGCGGTTTGCGCTAGTATTAATATAGACTACGATTAGCAGTCTATCGCAACAGCCTCGGATAATAATTTTAGCGTATATATAGCGGCCTGAATATATAACTATATATTACTATAGCTTAATAGGACTAATAAGCGTTATATTTAGCTAAGGGGATAGAAGGGTTTAATATAAGAAGATACCCTTAAAGTTAGTATATAGCTTAGCGTTATAAAGGTAGGTTTTATACGAGTAGATTCCGGGATTTTTAAGGAGCGAATTTTAAAAGGAGTTAATATTAAAAATAGGGTACTCGTCCTTATATCTAGGGATATAACCTAGAGGGTATTTATAGTAATGCGCGGGTTAAGTAACTAGGTTAATATACTCGGGATTATCTTCTTATAGCTCTTAGTTATCCTTATTATCTATGCTAATAACTAAGTCTTCTTTATATAAGTCTAAATCCTCGCTAGCCTTAATACGCTAAATATAGTCGAAGTCGCCCTTATCTAACGAAGTATATACTTCCTTTTCTACTTACTTACGACTAGTACCCTTAGTTATATAGGCTAAAGGGTAACTAGGCGGTTAAGGATACTAAACGCGTTAACTAGGCTATTCGTATTAGCGTTCAGGCCTTTATTATTAGTTAAACCGAATTTCCTTGTGAGTAGATAATAAGGGTTTAGTAGCTATATTAGTAGCTTGCTTTATAGGTCTTAATAGTAATAGGCTAGATATAGTCTCTTTTAGGTTCGTATAGTACGGGTAACGAGTAGCTATAATATAGCCTACTTTTAAGGTCTCTTTTAGTAATAATCGCGTTATAGAAGTTCCTATATAGGTCGCCTTAGTAGAGGGCTAGACTAATAATTACTAGGATCCTTTAGTAACTATTCGATACTAGCTAGGGACTATCTTCTATAGGCTTGCGATAAACTTATTATAGTTTATATTACTAGTTAGCCGAGGAATACTAATAACTAGTTCTATATCTATCTTATTATAGGTAATAGTTAATACCTTAGTTTAGCTCTCTTTGGTATCCTTATATAATCGAGTAACCTTAGTTATCTAGTATTGAATATTATATCGATTATATATATTATATAGAGTATACCTCTTCTTAGTTAAACGTGCTTTAGTAATTTCACGTAGTAAATAAAAACGTTTAAGTAATAACTCTTTCTAATAGTCTAGCTTATAGTTAGGGTCCTTAAGTTCCGCCTTCTTATTAAGTATTAGATTAGCGTAGTACTAGTCCGAGGTATGCCTTAGCAAGGTTTAATATAGGTTAAGGGTAGCTATAGCTAGGTTCCTATCGTCCGACTCGACGTAGCTATTAATTATATTAATAAAGCGATATATATTTTAATAGATAGTCTTTAAATTACTATTAATATATATATCTTCGATTTTATTGTTATATAGAGGCGGATCGAATAACCTAATTATATTAGTCTTAAATTAAGGAGTGCTACGCCTAGGTTCTATAGCTAATATTCTAGCTATTACCCGTGCTACCCCTTCTTTATCTATAGAGAGAAGGAATATAAGAAAGTTATAGCTAACTAAGAACCTATCGGGGTTAGGTAATAGTTTAATAGTATTTCTTATCCTAGCTAGTAGTTAAGGGTATTAATTGCCTTAGCTATTATTATTACTATAGCTAGGGCTACCTCCTTTATTATTTTAACCCTCGGGGTTGCTATTATTACCTCTATTACTAGGATCTCTAGGCGGTATAAGTAGTAGTAGTAGTAGAGGAGTATCCTCTATACGTTTAATATCTTAGTTATATCCTTTGCTTTTATTAAGGTTTAATAGACTAGCTTCTAGTTCCTAGGCGCCTATCTTATTATATTACTTACCCTAGCTATAAGTACTAGGGTAACTCTATAAGTTACTTAGCTTAGGCATAGGAGGGCTACTTATTCCTTTTCCTTAGGTTAGGAATAAAGCACTTAATATATCTATACTTTCTTTAAATAACGTATAGAAGGTATTTAGGCTTAGCTCTAGTATTAATATAGTAGTTATATCCTTTAATGCTAGTTTAAGAGGTAGGAGTTATAGGTTATTTATAAAACTTCGTCTAAACTTATAATATTCCTCTAGAGTTAATAGGAGTGCTAAAAAAGCTTTAGGGATTATTATTATATTAAGTTTAGATATAGGTTTTAAGATATCTAGCTTATCTATAGCTTTAGCTCTTAGGGTCTTATAGCCTCCCCTCTCTTTATCCTCTTTAAAAGGGAGCATTAGGTCTAGAGTCTAGCCCTATTTAGTCTCTATTTTAATATATTAATCGTAGTAAGGGAGATTAAGGCGATATTACTACCTAATAGTATTAGTAAATAGTTATAGGTTAGTTATCTACGCCTATAGGACCTTACCTTAAACGCGTTAAGTAGTCTTATATACTTCCCTATATAGTATTAACTTTTAAATATATCTATAGTAGTTTACTAAGCGTTATTTAAAGTTCTTATATATAATAGCTATAATACTCGCTTTTATTACTAACTTAAGAAGGGAATACTTAGTCGGGGTAAGTAGTATATAGAACTTATCTAGGTATTACTTAAGCGCTACTACGAAGTTTATAATAGTTAAATAGTTAATAGGTTTTAGAAGGTTAGACTTAAGACCTTCTTTAACCTTATAATTAGTAAGTAGCTCGTAGGGTATAATTATTAGAGGTTTATTATCTTAGTAGGATGTTCCTTAGTTAAGGAAATCTTCGAGGTTTAACGTCTCTTAGGGATATCTCCTAGTTAAGGGAAATAGTAAAGGGTTAATATCTCTTATTAATATTTCCTAGTTAAGGGAATAGGGGAGTTTAGAAGCTTTTAACGCTATATAATATATATAGGTATTAATTACTATAATACTACTTCGTATAAACTTAACGGGGTTAACTATCCGTATAGTTAAATACCTTTTTTAATTACGAGGGACGTCCTTAGTTATAAGGGGATATAGCTAACTATTAAGGTTATACTACTAATTAATACGGTCTACGAAGTAGGCGAAAATTATAGGTGAAAAACTGCTATCTATTTCGAAGGTTATTTCCTTAAAGGTAATAAGCCCTTTTATAAGGGTTAACGCGTTTAGGTGCGTTTAACGCGTTAAACGCGTTGGACGCCCTTGAGCGGGATAACCGCGCTGAGCGCGTTCGGTATTATAAGGATACGCTAGGTATAGCTACTCGTTTCTAGGTTAAATACTACTATACCTAGCGCGTTACTTAGTAATAATCTACTAAATATATACCCTCTTATAAGTTAATATGTCTTCTGAATATATAGAAAGTAGAGATATTAAGCTAGGGAAAGGTTAATTATTATATAGGTATTACTCCTAGTATCTACTAGGAGGCCTTAAGCTAGATATCTTCTATTAACTCTAATTTAAATAATAGTAAGCTTATTATTAGCTAGTTATTCCTATTTATACTCTTCCTAATCCAATATCTCCTCCTTAATAAGCTCTAGGGCCTAATTTCACTCTAGAGTTAGTTTTTTCCTAACTCCTTATCTTCTTCTAAGGAGTTAATTACTACTTAGTAGTTATTTATAACCTTATAATATACTATTTCTTCTTTTAAGGTCTTTACCTTTATAACCCTAAGTAGCTAGTTCTCCTTACTAGGGTAGCGCTAGGTAATATAGCCTCTAGTTCTATAAGTATAATAGGTATAGGGGTCCCTTATACCCTTCTAAAGTTATTAGTATTATACTAGGGAAGTACCTAAGGAGGATCCGGAGTTTTAGTATCTTATTTCCTTAACTTATAAGATATATACTACTCTAGTTATATAGGTATCCCCCTTAGTATCCTTAGTAATAAGTCTCTAGTAAGTTACTAGGTAGTTACTAGTAGCCTTCTAGCGCTCTACGTTCTATATAATACTCTAGACCTTTAAGAGCTAGCTATTATAATTAGCTAATAGGTTAATAGTAATTAGCTAGTTACTTAGCCTAGGGGTAAGGGAGGCCTCTAGAAGTAAGATCTAGACTTAGCTAGGCTAGTTTATATTACTTATATCAGGTAATATCTACTTAAATCTTAGTAAGAAGGTTACTAGGGATTTATTCTCTTTTTACTAGAGGGTTTATAATTAGGCTATAGCTTATAACTAGCTATTTAGGTCCTTATATATCTAGTCTAAATAAGCTATAAAATCCTTAGGGTTATATTTCCCCCTGCCCCCCCTAGCCTTATAGAAAGTGGAGACTACTTACTAGGCTATAGTATCTAAGTAGGAGTTAATAAAGTATTATACCTCTGTCACGAATAGCGAATAGGCGAAGGTTAGCATACTTCAATTGCGCTATATTAAGTGGATTCTGCGTTAGAGAAGGAGAAAGTCTAACTATAGGCTAGCGTAGCCTCAGAAGGCTAAAGAGTTACTTAGTAATCATATAACTTATAAGTTATATAATCGCAAGTTATATAACCTGAAATTTAGGGAGGTCTAACTTAGCGCTATAATATCACCCCCCCCTTTACTAGTATTACTATCCGCGGTAACTAATCTATTACTATACTAGTATTCCTCTAGTAGTATCCTCCCTATTTATATTTACGCTAGGGCGTTATTATTATTTATAATAGCGGGGTCCTTGTCTCGCGTAGTAGCTAAGAGCTAAGCTAAAAGGTGTTTTAGCAGTCCTATTACTATTAGGTTAGTAGTATAGAAGTCTTATAGCGCTACGGGGGCGTGCTTAAAACTCTTAGCGTTATACTAAGTAGGATTATAGTTATAGCTCTTCTAGTTAGCGCGGTATTATAACTATCTTTAGTATAACTAGCTAGTAGTTATATATATAACCTTATATTCTAGCCTATTATTAAACTTAATAGGGGGTAGCAGGGTCTTAAACTAGCCTAGAAGAGGGTTACTAGTAGCCTTCTAGAGCTTGCTCGGGTAGAATATAGGGTAGTAGTTATATTCCTTCGGCAGGTCTAGTATCTATATCCCCCCGGGCCCTGCGGCCTTAATTAGCTATAGGCTATCCTATAGTATTAATAACTTTAGAGAGTTTTCCTAGCGCTATCCCTCTATTAATATATAGATAAAGTTACTAATAGCTAAGTCGTTAGGTTAGTAGTAATAATTAGTAGCGCGGGTATAATGTTATTAGGCTATAGCTATATTCCCTTTTGTGATATCCTAAACGCTATAGAGGTTTTGCGCTAACTATTAGGCGTTGCCCTAGTTAATCTTTTCCTTAGTTATTAGGAGCTTCTATATATATTAGTCCTAGTTAAAACTTATTTATAGTAGGTATCCTCGCTCGATTTCAAACGGTATAAGCCCTATAGTTTCGTTTAGTAATACTACTTAGGCGAAGTCTATAATAGGGAGTATTTCACTCTAGTTATCCTAGAATTAGTTTATCTATAGGCGTAAGCGTTAAGTTAGGTACTAGTTAAGAATTTCTATTTACCTATTAGTTTTAGTATAACCTGCTATACTTAACTATATAGTTATACTATATATCTTATAGAGCTCGTTCTAGAAGTTAGAAGTAAACTAAGGACCCCTATTAGATATAATCATAGCAGGGAAACCTATATACTAGAAGATATAAGTATAGTATAACTATATAAGGTCCTACGCTATAACGGTCTTATAGTAGGGGAGGGAGACTATCTTCTTTAAGAGGCAGTATACCACGACGAACACGTTATTATACCTATAGCGGTTAGGTAGGTAGGATATAAAATCTATTATAACGTGCTCCTAAGGGTAGTCTAGTATTATTAGGGGTCTTAACTCGCTTAGAGGCTTATCTCTTAGCTTCTATACTTAGTAGTAAGTATAGTAGTTATAAATATACTACTTAATATTAGTAGTTAAGTAGGGCTAGTAATAGTATTCCTTTAGGAGTTTAATAGTCTTATTCTAACCTAGGTATACTATAAGCCTCTAAACGTGAGCTTTGCGGATTAACCTTATATATAGGTCTTCTTCCTCTAGTACTATAAGCTTCCTATCTATAGTTAGGAGCCCTTCCTATATTCTCTAGCGCTCTTTTTTAGTAGCTATAAGTGCTTTTAGTAGCTAAAGCGATAGTATATCGGGTTTATAGTTTAAGTAGAGGATATACTTAACTAGGAGGTAGCCTTTTAACTTATCCTCTAGCTCTAGAGCGTTAATAGTTACTATAGGGCGACTTAAAGCGGATTTAAGTAGTTAGTATAGTTCGCTTATTACCTCTAGGGATAGGTAGGTAAGTAGTAGTAATACCTAGATATAGTTAGACTTATAGATAGCCTATTATATTTAGAGGTCCTTATTCTTCTATAAGAGGGCGTTAGCTAGCACGTTCTTATACCCTAAGTAGTACTAGATATAGAAGTTAAAACTAGCTAAGATATCTAACTAGCGGGCTTAGTAGATATTTAGGAGCTGCTTAGTTATAAAATAGAGTAGTAGTTAGTAGTCTATAATAACCTCGAAACGCTAGGTAGCTATAGAGAGTTTAGCCCTCTACTCCTCTAGCGCTAGAATAATTACTATTATCTCGTAGTTATAGATAGGGTAGTTTATCTCTATTAGTAATATTATCTTTTAGAAATAAGCTATAAGGTGCTATAGGCTATTATTAGTTTATTATTAGAGGAGGGTAGCGGTATAAACTAAGTTAGAGGCGTCTATCTTAACCTAGGTAGGTAGTTCGGGCTTCTAGTAGTATAAGATAGGGGCTAATATTAGGGCCTCTTTTAGCGTTATAAATACTACTATATAGTTACTATTAAAGTTAAATCGGGCGCCTTTAGCTATAAGTTTAATAAGCAGCCTAGCGATCTTCTTATAGTTTATAACGAATTAGTAGTAGAAGTTATAGAACCCTAAGAAAGACTAAACGCTACGTACTATAGTTAGTAGCTACTAGTCCCTTACTATAGAAACCTTCTCAGGGTCGGGACTAATCCCTTCGGTTATAATAATAAACCTAAGGTAGCGCGTTATAGTTATACTAAATTTATACTTCTTAATATTAGCCTAAAGTCCTACTTAGCGTAGCTAATTAAGGACCTTTCTAACGTATTCTTCGTACTAGAGGGGGTCCTCTAAGTAAACTAGGATATTATCTATATATACTATATAAAAGTCGTTTAGATACTCTATAAGTATATCGTTTATATACTATTAGTATATCGCTAGGCTATTATAGAGCCTAAAGGGTAGAACCTTATATTTATAGGAGCTATAGCGGGTATAGAATATTATTAAATCCTCTAAGTCGGGGTGAATATAGATTTAGTAAAACGCCTAGTAGATATCGATCTTTATAAATAACCTAGCTTAGCTAATTTAACTTAGCGTCTTATTAATTAAGGGTAGCGGGTACTAGTCCTTTTTAGTAAATCCGTTTAGCTTTTAAAAGTTAATATAAAACCTTAAGTATTTATTAGCTTTTTAAATAAATAGTATTAGAGATATGAATAGAGCGTTACCCGGTATTATAAAGCCCTTTTTTAAGTTCTTAAGGAGATATTATTAGGTAGCTTTAAGTTCTAGTAAGGATTACTTATATAATAAGTAGAAGGTTAGCTACTCTTTTATACTAGGCTTTAGTTCGATCTAGTAGTTATAAGAGTAGTAGAGAGGTAAGGTATTACTTACTATCTTACTAAAGCAGTCCCTCTAGCCCTAAAGATAGGGGGGGAGTCTTTCTTTAACTAGTTATTAATTTTTAGCTTTATTAACCTCTAGCAAGCTAACGCCTCTTTCTTCTTCCTCTCGCTTATTTATAATTATTAGATCGAGCTCGTATAGCGATATAGATCCTAATTTAATATTAGTATATCTTAGGTTCCTCTTAAACCCTATAGTACTAATAAGCGCTATATTAAGGTTCCTCCTTACTTACTAGGCCTTAAGGGTAAGGGGTTTAGGCTTCTAATACTATATAAGCTAGGTCTAACCCGTAGTTAGCGCTCCCTTTAACGCTATATCTATCTTTTATAAGTTATTATTATATCCTAAGTCCCTGGGCGTGCTACTTTATTATAGAATTTTTATAGGGGCTTTCGTCTTACTTACTATAGCTTTCTAAGCGTTATAGAGCTATTCCTTAGCTTTAAATATAACTTAGTAGCGTTTAGCGTTAGGTTAATACTTAATATTAATTTTAGTAGGTCGGAGGAGGTCCTTAGCGTCTTATATAATTGTTTAGGGGAGGTCCTAGGCTATAGGGGTATTACTTAGCTAGTATAAGCGCTAATAGCGCACGTCCATACTAATATTATAATAATTAAATTATAAGTAGCTAAGGATAAGGTCGTATCTCCTAGTATTAAGTTAGAGTAGGGGTATTTATATTAATTCTTAGCGGTCTACTTATATATAGGTTATCTATACCTCGGTTATAATATCTAATAGCTCTCTATTAAAACTAGCAGCTAGGATAGGGTGCTATAGCTTATTATATTTAGCGTAGTAAAAATCCCTTAATAAGGGAGTTATATAAGTATTTACAAAAGCGTAGCTATTTACTCTAGTATTAAAAAGGGCCTTAAGGTAAATACTATATCTATTATAGACTAGGACTAACTCTTTCTCTAGTAGCTTACTACTAACTAGTTATTATAAGTTAATAGATACTATTACTAATCGCTAATCTTTTTAGGTCTCCCCTAGCAAGGAGTCTATTTTTACTAGGGGCTCTAGTTTTCTACTAGCTCTAGGTTACTACTAGTAGCCTCTATAGGCTTAGTAATACTTATAGTAGCTCTAGCCCTCTTATAGGGGTAATCCCGCGAGGTATAGCTAGTATTACTATAGATAAAGTAGGCGCCCTAGTCGCGGAGCTTCTTATATAAAGCCTTGGGGATACGGCCTTAGTTAGTATAGGCTTAAGCACGAGGGTTCCCTCTACTAGAAGGCTTAGCGCGAGCTACTAGAGCGGGGCCTCGCATAGTAGTTTAGTTAGCTAAATAAGTATTAGGAGGCGCTATAATATAGGCTATAGTATAGACCTAGGTAGTATAATCCTAGAAGTTAAGGGTGCTATTTATATAATAAATAGAGTACTAGTTCTAGAGGGAGGCTAGCAACTTCTTATAGAACTTCTAGCGCTACTAAGATTCTAGGAGCTTAGCCTTGCAGGCGAGTTTAGTAAAAGTTACTCGCTTAACCTAAATATCCTTAAATAAGATAATAAGGGCGTTAAGCTTTATTTAAGCCTTATTATATTAAACTAGGTTTATAAAGATACCCTTTAGTTCTTTAATAAGCTATTCTATTATAATAATTTAAGGGGGGTTACCTAAGAGGAGAGGGGATATAACGTTATAAGTAGTTCCTCTAAGGCGTGAGAGTATATACTTAAAGCGTTAGGATTTGCTATAGTACTCCCTATTATTAAGGTATATCTTAATATAAAAAAGCTAGGTATTAAACCTCGGGTGCTTAGGATTAGTACCCTTAGTACTTATAAAGATAGGGACTTCGGGTATCTTAGTAGGGCGGGTACTACTATAGCTAGTAGTTAATATAAGCAAGCTAGAGCGGACCTAACTCTCGAGGTGCGTTATTTAGTTAAGGATCGCCTAAAGCGTAGCGCTATAGTTACTAGAGGGAGGGCTCGTAGGGGGGGGCGTAGTAGTTATATTATATTTAAAATACTAAAGCAGGGCTTCGTTAGCCTCCCTTGCCTTATTACGCTCCTCTATAATAATAGTAGCGTCGTATTAGGCCTAATTACGCTCCTCTTAGTAATACTTAAATATAGCAGATTACTTAGTGTTATTAATAGTAGCGTAGGTATCCTCTAAGCGCTCCTAGAGCTCTTAATTTTTATATTCTAGGCGTAGAGCTATATTATATAGTATATAAAGGTTATTACTAATAGTAATATATCCCGCGTATAAGGCTTAAGACTTAGTACCTTAAGTAGCCCTTTTTATAAGCTAATCTTAAATCTAAGTAAGGGTCGAATTAGGGTTATTCTAAAATAGCTATATTATATTATTAAGAGTAAGGGTAATCTTCTAGCCCTTACCTAGGTAATTATAGTTAATAATAAGGAGGTTAGGGAACTTCTATAGCTTAGTAATAGCGCTCTGGGTTAAGCTCTCGCATCCCTCTATATTAAGGTCTATAAATAGGCCTTTAATAGGCTGCTTATATATAGATTTATTTAGGTTAAAAACCTTTAGGTCCTCGTATAGGGGAGTATTATAGTTAGGTAGCGTAGTATAGCAGTATTAAAGGGTTTTAATATAAGGCTCTAAGAGCCTTCTAGTATTAAGTATAAGCGCGGTCGCAGCCTTATAACTATAGCTAGCTAGTTATAACTTATTTAGTATATTAACGATAAAGTAGAGGGGGGGTATTAATTAGTTTCGGGTTAGTTAGTTAGTATAGATTAGTCGGCTTAGCGCTTAGTTAGATACTATACTCGTATTAGTTAATTAATAAGGTTAGGGTAGTAGTAAGTTAAGATATTATACTTCTATCTCTAGAGAATAGATAGATAAACATAGAATAGTATTATAAATAGCGAATAAGCAAAGGTTAATATACTTTAATTACGCTATATTAAGTAGATTCTATATTAGAGAAGGAGAAAGTCTAACTATAGGCTAGCGTAGCCTTAGAAGGCTAAAGAGTCGCTTAGTAATTACGTGACTCGTAAGTCACGTGATCGCAAGTCACGTGACCCGAAATTCAGGGAGGTCTAACTCAGCGCCGTGACACCTCTATATCTATAATATAGAACGCCCTATCTATAGCAATCTTATACCTTATCTACTATACCTAGGTAGTATATTCCTTCTACTTACTTAAAAACTTTAGGGGTAGGGGTAGTAGCTTCTAGTATATTATACTAGGTATTACTAGTACCTTACTAGTAGTACTTATAGGGGTCTATATAGCTACGTATTAGCTATTCCCCTACTTAACCTCTTATAACTATTACTAGAGGGACTCTATTACTACTACTAAATTAGCTTATAATAGCTTATCTTAGGCTTTAGCTATGCTACTATTAACTATCTTACTAACTAGTAGGGAGTAGCGCTCGACCTATAATTATTATTATAATAATAAGCTTAAATATATAAGGGGTTAGACCTAAGTTTATTTAATATAAGGTCGCTATAATACTATTTATTTAAGCTAAAAAGGAAAAAGGGGAAGTTTTCCTCTCTAGTAGAGATTTCGCTAGTTTATAGGGAATAACTAGGTAGGCCCTAGGTAGGCCCTAGGTAGCTCCTTAAGGCGGTAAACCTAGGCAGAAGCCTAGGTAGGCTTAACCCGGGCGTAGCCCGTAACAGTATATACTACTTAGGGGGTAAGGATTAAGGGCCTAATATGCTTATAATACTAATACTACGTAGTTATATATACTAAATAAGTAATCTTAAGGTAAATATTAGAAGATAAAGTAATATACCCTTCTTATAAGATTATATAACATCTATTTAACTACCCTAAAGGCTTTAACTAGAACTAGTAGCTCCTTATTATTAAGGATAAATATATTAGTTAGCTCTTTATATTTCTATATATTAATAAGACTTATAGTAGTATTATACTTACTCTATATACCTTTAAGTAATAAGTATCTTAATAAAAGGACTTTCTATTTATAAGATTAGATAAGACGTTAAGAGGTTAGTAATTTTACTTATAAGATATATAGAATATAAGGATTAGACCTATATAGAAGGAATAGAGGTTAAAATAACCCCTCTATATATAAAGGAACTAAATAGTAGAGGGGAATAGGCTAGTTAGGAAGTTATTACTTAAATAATTAAAATACTTCCTATAGCTAGCTTACTTATATAACTATAGGCTAAGATAATACTAATAATAATAATAATATATAATATAAGCCTACTTAAACGCTGCGACTAGCGTTTACTACTATAGATCGAAGAGGGGTAGTTTTACTAGTACTTTCGCTAGTAATAGCCTAATAATAAAGCAGCCCTAACCTGTAACCTTCGCCCTTACTAGGGATATATATATACCTATAGCAAAATTACCCCCTTAAGAGGGAATAAGAGAGAGGAATTAATAAGAGAGACTTTAAAATAATATTATAAGGATATATTAAATACCAAGTAGGATATATTCTAAACGCTTACAACCTATATAGGGTCTAGATCCCTATATTATAACTAGTTATTATTATATAGAATAAAGTATTTAATAAATAGACTTTCTATATAAAAGATAAGGTAAAAGAGGCTATTCTAGAAGACGTTATTTATAAGATAGTAGAAGAGATTAAAGAGCCTATATTATAAGTTAATTTTAAACTTTAGATCCTAGGCGTTATAAATAAGGATAAAGCTATATTAATATTTATAACTGAATAGTTACCTATACTAACCCTTATTCCTATAACTAAGTCTCTAAATATAAAAGTTCTAAAACTTCTAAAGGGATAAGTAAGCTAGAAAGGGGGGTAGCTATTATCCCCTAATCTTTTACTAGAGCTAGATAAAAGCCTAGCTCTAATAAATAGAGTAATAAGTATAGTATATATATTAGAAATAAAATATATATATAAAGCTATTAGGGAAGTTAATTCTAAAAGGGAATAGATTAAGGATTATATTAGAGTTAACCTACTCCCTGCTTTATAAGATATTTCTAAAGTAAGTAAGTATAATAAGAATAAACCTTTAAATAAGAGACCTCTAAATCTACTAATATAGCTATACTAGGATAGCGAGGAGAGGGCTAATATTAAATAGAGGTCTAACTAAGTATATAACTAGGAGGATTATAGCTAAACTTATTAAAGCTAATAACTATATAATCCACTACTTAATAACTTATAACTAGGAATAATAGAGAGTAATCCCTACTCTAGTTACTAGTATTTATTTAAAATATGATATAGAGTAGGAGTAGGTATCTAGCTTCTTTAAGATTTTTATATCTAATTAGTAGAAAGCCTTCTTAGAAGCTAGTATAGGGTATTATATACTTTATAGCTACGTTTATACTACTATTTATAGCATAAAGCTTGCTTATATTACTATAATAATTTATAAATATCTTACTACTAATAACCTTACTAAGCTACTATACTTATAGAAAGAACTTTTAAACCTCCTATAAGCGCTCTAAACTTACTTTAAAGAAATAGCTAAGGTTAAGATAGGTAAATTATAATAAATAGATATATAGCGCGTTATTAATTAAGAGATAATAATAAAGAGACTAATTCTTTTAAAATAAGTATTTACTTATAAATTTAATAAGGATAATATCCTTAATTACTATAAAGTAAGGATTTATATTTAAAGCGATTAGTGAGAGAAGTCGCCCCTTAAATAGACTTATATAGCGACACTTATTACTTATACCTTTAGAGTAGTAATAGTAATTATTATATAATGTAACCTTAAAGTTAAATAATTTTATATTATTAATATATTCCTAAATACCTCCTAGGACCTGAATAGAGACTTAATTGTTTATAGGTTACTAGATAGCTTTGAGTAGCTTAGAAAATATATTAAACTACGCTATACGCTCTATAGGCTAAGGGATATATTAGTACTCTAGTATAAGGAGTTCTCCTTAACCCTTTAGTATCTAGGCCTTAGGCTTATAAGTAAAGACCTATACCTCTTTTAGTTAACTAATAAGAAGGTTCTTATTATCTTCTATATAAATAACTTCCTTATTCTATTTAATAAGAACTATAAAGAAGTAATATAGACTGTAATTACTAGCCTAAAGAAAGTATATAAGTTAAAGGAATGAGGCTTAGTTAAGTACTATCTTAGAAGTAAAGTTATTTATAACTAAGCTATATAAAAGATATACCTTTCTTATAACTAATATATTAAGTAATTGATAAAGAAGTTTAATTTATTTAATTTAAAAGCGCTAGTAACCCCCCTTCTAAACCTACTACTCTTAAAGAGTAAAATAGTAATAATATTATTAAAAGTAAAGAGTTTCTAAGAGAAGATTAGCTCTATACTCTATATTACTATTATAATCTAACCTAATATCGCTTTTATATATTCCCTACTCTTAAGATTCCTAATAGACCCCTCTCCTTATTACTATATTACTACTAACTAAGTTATATAGTATCTATATTATACTTATTACCTTATAATATACTTTAGTAACTTAGGGGATAGGTACTAATTATAAGTAATGCTTTATTTATAAATAATAAAGAGATATAGAAGTTATCTTAAGGGTATATAATCTTACTCTTTAGAGAACTAATTCAATAAAAAGCTACTTAATAAGCTATAGTTATAATATTAATAATAGACGTAGAACCTCTAAGCCTTAAATATATAGCTAAAGAGATAATTACTCTTTAGAAGCTATTTAGGGATATTACTCTTAAACTTAGTAATATCTAGAAGATTTATTATAATAACTAATAGTTAATTTATGTTATAGTAAGTAAAAAGGAATAGATCTTTACTAAGCTATAATATATTAATACTTAGAATGAATATAGTATAGTATATATACCTAATAAATAATATACTAGCTAATAGTCTTATAAAGGTTCTTAAATAGTTCTATTTACTCCTTAATCTAAAAGATATATAAAGAATAATTATAATAAATAAGGGATGCTTTAAATAAGTATAAGAGGGCTAGTAGTATCTAATTTTTAATTAATTTATAGCTTACTAGCTAGAGAGCTTAAAGTTACTCTTATAAGAGTAAAAGAATATAATCTACCCTAAAGGGCTACTTTAAAACGCTAATTTCCTACTACCTAACCTTAGAGGATTTACTTATATTAATTTATTAGGATATTATATAAGGGTAGTAATACCTCTAGTAAATATATATTAATAAGACTATTAACTATATACTATATTACAATAGCTATATTACTAGTAAGCAGATAAGGTATAGGTATTGAGATAGGATAGGATAACTATGGCTACGCAAATAGAAGGACCCTAATAAAAAGAGCGTGATACGTTATGTGTTATATTCGGGGAAGAACTACTCTAAGGGCGCGCGCGCGCGCGGGCGTATATATATATACGCGCAGGCTTATATAATCCTAGCTTTCCCACTGCGCGCAAGGTGGGTAGCCCCACTACTACGCCCATCACAGTATACCCGTGCTAACTACTAGGGTTCTACATAGACCTAGGGCAGGAGATAGAGTAGTAACGCTATATATACTAGAACTACTTATTACCTCAGAAGCCCTACTTAAACCCTTACTATTACTACCCCTTTTAATTATTATAATCTCCTCCTTCTAGGTAGTAATAGCCTTATAGAGTATAGCTCTTTAATAAGTAAGGGACTATAGGTTATATTAGAAAATAGTTATAGAAACGAAGCGTATATAGAACCTTACTTTTCTTACTACTAGGTTATTTAAAGTCTTAGCTTTAGTATATTAGTAAGCTATAATAGTAATAGCGGTGCTTATCTATTAATAAGGCACCTTATTCTTATAATAGTAGTTATACTTACTTACTATACTAGGTAAATACCTTCTATCTAATAAGCCTAAGACCTTGGCCTCTAGCCACTGCATAGTGATTTTACCTGCTTAAGTATAATAGACCTTCTAACTCCGCGCCTCCTAATAATATATAGCCTTTAGTTATATAATTATAACTCTCCTAACTATAGCTATACTTAGATATACCCTACTAGATAGCCTCACGATCTTTAACTTTATAATAATAATAACGTAGTTTTTTATTATTTAAACTATAAAACTATCAACTTTTCCTCTCGCGTACTACCTACGCTGCTATCAAATACCGCCTCTATTACTACTTTATCCGCTAGCTTTACCGTTATTAGTAACGCTCTCCTTATTAGTTAGCGCAAGCTATACTTACTAATAAGCTCTAATAGGCCTAGGCTGCCTAGGCTACCTCTGCCTTAGTAATATAGAGGACCTACTTAAAGAAGGGCTACTCTATAGTATATATAATAACTTACTAAACTTCTGCTACTAAGTTTACTTACTTAGCTCTAATACTATTATACCTTATAGAGTCCCCTATAGGGGTATTAAGGTAAGCTCTCTTAAGGGCTATACTAATAATATACTCTCTATATATAGTAGAGTAGTTAATAAAGGAGTAGGTTTTATTAATTATATTAAGGCTAAACTCTCTAGTAATCCCCTCTATATTATTTATACTAAAAAGCATGCCTCGCTTAAGCTTAGTATATTTATTGAGTTCGGAATTACGCCGCAGCCCCTTCGCAAAAAGACTATAACAAATTCACCTAGTTCGCAAGCATAATTTAGGAAATACTATATAGGTATTTTAACCTATACCCTCTACTAGTTAAGGAGAATAATCCAGGAACCCTATACGTTCCTACTACTCGCAAGTAAACCCTCTAAATATCACATAAAGTCGGACGCGCGCCGCACTAGGGCCGATTACATCGGAGCCGAACGGCTTAGTATATTTATATATAGGGTTTAGTATTAATATAGTTAAGAGATAAGAATAAGGAAGAGGGAGAGGTATAAAGCCCTACTTATAATAGAGCTTCTTATACTTCTAGCTATAAGAACCTCTTAGGAAAGACCTCTTTAGTTAAAGAGTTACCTCTTATATAGTAGGGTTTACTTTTAGTACCTTACTAGAAGGTTAACCTTTTAGGTTAAGGAGTTATCTTATATAGTAGCTTTTACCTTTAGTACCTTGCTAAAAAGTTAACCTTTTAAGTTAAGGAGTTATCTTATATAGTAGCCTTTATAGTACCTTATTAGAAGGTTTAGTAAGGGCGTTACTATAGGAGCCTTAGTAGCCTATTTAGCTCTAATATAATTAGCCCTAGTATAATATATATCTAACTTTATATAGTAATATTTAGAGGGTTTACTTATAAGTAATAGGAATATAAAGGGTTCTTATATTATTTTCCTTAACTAGTAGATAGTATAAGTTAAAATACCTATATAGTATTTCCTAAATTATACTTATAAACTAGGTGAATTTATTATAGTCTTTTTGCAAAGGGGCTGCGGCGTAAGTCCGAACTCAAGCCTAAGAGCTTACTTAAAATATATTAAAAGTAATACTTATTAAATAGGGGTACTTACTCTACCTTTATACCTCTACTAAGGGGAGGAGGGCTAGGAGGGGGCTCTAAACTACCCTTATTAATACCCTCCTCTCTATCTATCTCCTTAGGGATTATAATAATAATAAGGTTAGTAATATTCTAATATATAGTTATAATAATAAAAGGATTATAACTTACTAGGAGCTATCCTTTTAAACTACTTAGGAGAGTAACCCTAAGGCTTCTTAAGCTATAAACCCTTACCCTTAGAGCTACTTTCTATAAGTTACCTCTACTTCTTCCTTCTACTTAATATATAATATATTAAGATATTATATATTAATAATAGGAAGGAAAGATATATATATAACCTTATTATTACTCTCTAGGGGAGGAGGGCGCGCCCCTCTACTCCTAGTTTTATTCTTACCTTTAGTAGCGCGCGCCTTCTTAAGGACTATAGCCTAACTAGTCTTCTTTTTAGGAGGTATTTATAAATATATTAGTATATTATAATAGCTTTAGGATTATCGCGTAATATAGGTATACGCGCGCGCGCGCGCGCGTAATAAGGCTATTATTAGGGACTAAAGTTAGGTATATATATAGTTATTATATTATATATAGGGAAGAGTTAAGAAGGTAGGAGGGTAGCTAGTTATTTCATTCAGAGTTAATATAATAATAGCTACCCTACTTAGGCTAATAGGAGATAGTAGTTTCTATTACTATTAGTAAGAGTTAGTAAATAAAGGGTATTATAATAATCATAATAGTAATAGTTATAAAGGTAGAAAACTATAACTATTTATACTTTACTTATACCTAATATAAATAACTTTACTTTATTATCTCTTTTATAAGTAGGCTTATTAATAGGTTATTTATAGATATATCGCTTTATATTTAGGTATTTTAAGGGATATTATATAATTAGGCGCTTTTCTAGCTACTACTATATCTAAGGGAGTATATTATAATACTTTTAGTATTACCTATTCCTAGTATAGTATATAACTAATATTAGCTCTAGAGCGACCTTTTTCTAGGGGTTATTCTTCTAATTATACTTATAAGTAACTATGTTATAGCTACTCTTATTATAATAGAATAAGCTCTTTAGTAACTATAAATATGGCCCTATAGGACGTTTCTTAACAAACATCATATAACAAAAAAGGGCAAAAAGAAGGTCAATCGCTGACGGGAATTGAGCCCGACGTGGGGGTCGAACCCGCAACCTCGAGATTAAGAGTCTCACGCTCGGTGGCATGATGTCGTTGCCATTTCGCGAGTCGCCAGCTTGCAGATTTTTGCGTGTCTCCAGTTGATGCGAAGTGGATCGGCAAAGCAGGCCCCTGACCATGTCTCTAAACCCTTGCGGGCCTCGGCGGCGGACCTTTCTCTCGGCTGAGATCGACAGGGCCCATCACAAAAGGTTTGTTCAACTTCGGACGAACGACCCGGGAGGGGGGGGGGGGGGGGGGGTTCTTGGGAGAGACTTCGGATGGCCGCGTTGCGATGTTCCGTCGGCGAAATCTCTGAATCCTATAGTAGTTTGGATTCGCATTGCCCAGAGTTTGTGTCAAATTAGTCCGCAAATCGTGCGGCCCTGCGCCTCTCACGCGTTGTTTGCCAAGAGCGTTCTCCAACTGGATGACCCCGACGAACCCCCTTCGCCGCACCCGGAGCAAGACACTCCGCGTTCACCTCTTGGACTGCCTTAGCCCCCTCCGTCACGCGCCAGGCACATGGCTCGATCCCGGCAGACACTCCTCGATGGGGGAAGCGGGTGGATTGTGTAGACGCAAAATTATCCTCCGCTCCCCTTGGAATCTCAAGGATCGTCCCCATCTGGAGGTTCCCCTTACGTACGGAGCCAGATGGCGAGATTGAGGGGCCGCGACTTAGAATGTTATGAACCGTCAGAATAAGCTATGTATCCCACCGGCCGCTCGTCAATTCTCTGGTTCTCTTGTAGACAATGTGCGTTTCAGCCGAGCCATTCCTTCGTTGTATTTTGTTTTCAGCCCAACCCCCGCGCTGAGCTTCCGTGAGAACCATGTCGAGGTCCCTCCGTGCCGTCCTTGCGTTTGCCGCTGGTGCGTATTCGCAGTCATGCATTGGCAGTGATGGGGCCAAGCTCTACGAGGCTGAGGATGGCATTCTCTCCGGAACTACCTTGGATACTGCCCAGACTGGCTTCACCGGTATGAAATGGTCAACACCCTGCAGTCGTACGAAGCCTAACTGTGGCGTACAGGGACTGGCTACGTGACTGGCTTCGAGGACGACACTGACAAGCTCACGATCAACGTCGTTTGCTCGGGTGAGGGCCAAAAGCTCTTCGACTTGAGCATCACATATGCCGGCATCTACGGCGAAAAGCGCACAAATGTTGTCCTCAACGGCGGCGCCGCTAGCGAAGTTCTTCTGGCTGCTGGTGAAACCTGGGCCGATGTTTCTGGTGGCCAGGTACTGCTCAACGAGGGCAGCAACACAATCGACATCGTGAAGAACTGGGGATGGTATGTAACAATGCACACAATGGGCACCTTTGGCCTTCTGCTGACAGAAACAGGTACCTTATCGACTCTATCACTCTTACCCCCTCCGCCGCCCGTGGTCCTCACAGCATCACCGAAACCCTCGTCAACGCAAACGCCAACGCCGATGCCAATGCTCTCTACTCCTACCTCCGATCCATTTACGGCAAGAACATTCTCTCTGGCCAGCAGGAACTCTCATACTCGAACTGGATCAATGAGCAGATCGGCAAGATTCCCGCCCTCGTCAGCGTTGACTTGATGGACTATTCTCCCAGCCGCGTGGAGCGCGGCACCGTCGGAACCGCGGTTGAGGAGGCCATCACGCATCACGAGCGAGGCGGCATCGTTTCTGTGCTCTGGCATTGGAACGCGCCCACCGGTCTCTACGATACCGAGGAGAACAAGTGGTGGAGCGGCTTTTACACGCGCGCAACCGATTTCGACGTCGAGGCTGCTCTCGGCGACCCTACCAACGCCAACTACACCCTCATCATCCGCGACATCGACGCCATCGCTGTCGAGCTGAAGAGGCTCCAGGACGCCGGCGTACCCGTGCTCTGGCGCCCGCTGCACGAGGCGGAAGGCGCTTGGTTCTGGTGGGGTGCCAAGGGCCCCGAGGCGTGCAAGAAGTTGTACGCCTTGCTGTATGACCGTCTCACAAAGCACCATGAGCTGAACAACCTTATCTGGATCTGGAACTCGATTGCCGAGGCTTGGTACCCCGGCGATGAGACCGTTGACATTCTCAGCGCGGACGTCTATGCCCAAGGCCACGGAGTAAGCGGACGTTCCCATTAACACTAAATCCATCTGCTGACGAGAGGAATTTCAGCCCATGACTACCCAGTACAACGACCTTATCGCTCTCGGCCAGGACAAGAAGCTGATCGCGGCTACTGAAGTCGGCAGTGCGCCGCTCCCTGACCTGCTTCAAGCGTATGAGGCCCACTGGCTTTACTTCTGCGTCTGGGGCGATACTTTCATCAACAACGCCGATTGGAACAGCGTTGCAGACCTGAAGACCGTAAGCACACTCTACACCTTATCATTCTTCGTGATGAGTCTAACGTTTTGGTAGATCTACGAGAGCGAGTACGTGCTCACCCTTGACGAGGTCCAAGGCTGGCGTGGATGAAGCGGTCAAGTGCATGTGTGCTCTGCACACTTTTGGAGATATTCATTGTAGACATTCGATTCGCAGTCTTTAAATTGCACGACGTGCTCTTCAGCTGGTAGCTTCCACAAACAATCGTTGCTGAAGTTGAAATCAGGAATACTTAACTCTCAAAGAGTGTCTAGTCAAACCCTGATCCAGCGTGAACGCGGTCGCATCGGTTTGCGCCACAGACATCTCCAATTTAATTAATCCACTACACCTCGACGCGGCGCGACGCGCATCTCGTGCAAGACTCAGCGCTTTCTTGTGGGTCATGGGTGGATCGCGCTCGTCCTTGAGGTATTCTGTAGCATCAACGATTTCACCGACTCATCTCTGAACCAACACCGAATGCGGCCAAGACGACGAGCACGCTGCCTGCTGAGTTCCAATTCTTTGTCTTGACGATGTCTCCTGACCGATTGCTCTACGATCAAGCCTTGGCCCGTAACATGTCTCGACATGGATCCTCGGAGGATGCGGAACTTCTCGGCCTCGCCTACGAAATACTGATGAATCTGAACGTCCCCTTGTCTGGTCTTTCAGAGCTCAATCACCAGCTCGTTCAATTGAACAGGCTGCTCAGTCGAATCCTCGACGGCCAGCCGGAACCACCCCAGAGCGGGAAATGGTTCTTTACCGGCGATCGACCCTGGCCCCAAGAGAAGGCTCGTCTCGAACCGTGGCGGCTGGTGATTCATAATCTCATCCAGCGTCGCAACTTCCTCAGGGAAGTCTACGCCGCGCGTGCTCGGCCACTTCTCCGACGCGTCCAGCTCCTCCACATGAGCGACCCGATCCTCGAGAGAATCTTGTCGCACTTGGAGCCTTCGGATCTCGATGACGACGCGGTTTGCTCTCTCAACTTGAAGATGGATTTGTCCGTCGAGATCGCCAAAAGCCTGAGGCTGACGTGCCGTCGTCTCCACGACCTAGCTTCTCCGATGTTGCTTCGCACCTTCACTGTAAATCTTAAAACGGTAAACCTCGGACGTCTTCGCGAGCTGCCCTACTGCCCGCACTTTCGCTCTGGAATCAAGCGCATTCGGATCTTAGTGCCGTTTTATGCTAGAGAACTGGCTGAAGACTACGACGAATTTGTCGAATACCAGAACCAGATTGCAGACGATATCGCCGAGAGACTGGAAGAAGCTCGTGGTTCCAGTCTGGCTTCCCCATCCAATTCGGACTTGAAGAAGTTGAACGCTTTGATTAACGACATGAATTACCAAGCCGAAAACCAACAACTCACCAAACTGAGATGGGAGGCGTATCGAGCATCGTACCTTGAGCAAAAGCGCATTGTTAATGACGCTCGATTCCCGTCTCGGCTTGCCGATATACTGGCTTCCCTGCCCAATATGACACGGCTTGAAATCTTCGACAAGCCTTTGCACAATGGCCACCTGACCTCTTTGGAGTGGAGGTCACTGGCCCTTAATGACTTGGGCAGGAATCACAGGCTCGCTGCTGGGCATCCGCTCCCGCATTCTTGGGAATGCCACAGGCTGTTGGGGTCCAATTTCACCAACGACTACACGGAATTCGTGAAAAACGTCCTCGTTTCCTTAGGCAGCCGGGGCGTGCGCTTGACGCGTCTGCAAATACAAGTCTCCTCACCCAGGAGCTATTCGCCGCTGCAATGCAGCCGAAAGTCTGCGAGTCATCTGAAGAGGTTGGTTCAAGGATTGAACTATTTCCAATATCGCGAGTACACAGACTTGACAGCTAGAGCGTCCGGATCGTATACGTTGCGGCCCTGTGACGAGCTTTCAAGCTTTGGAACCTTCCTCAACCCCCTTTTGGACAGCCCGAGTCTGAAGCAGATCCATCTCGAGCTCAGAAACTTCAACGAAGCTGGGAATTGCCTACAGTCGGATCTGAACACGCTGCTGGCTACTCACAGCTGGCCACAGCTGAAGAACTTGTTCATTTGCGGCGTAAAGCTCAGTGCCGCTGATTTCAGCGAGTTTCTCAAGGGCCGCGGGATAAAGCTGGGTCTATCTTACTCCATCATGGTTGATGGGCTGTGGTGCGAGCTTTTCAACGCGATGCGGGACATGACCGACAGCCAACAACCGCCGGAGACTCGCCTGGAAGTCATAACGCTTCATCATCTCTTCGGCGGCGAGTGTCGGTGGTTGCCGAGGAAAGACAGGGCCAAGCTGTTTGACAGCAATCATGGGGTACATGTAGGCAAGTCTGACAAACAGTTGAGCCTGGTGCATGCATACGTGATGCACAGCGGCGACGTTACCAAGAACCCAATACCACCCTGGTGGAAGAAGAGACGACAGAAGGGTCCGTGTCTCTGTTCGACGGAAGAGAGAGCTTGACCATATACCTGATAGGCCTCCCTAGGCGCTTTGATTGCAAACTATGTCATGCCATCGATAGGTTGACTGGTTCTCTTTTGAACACCTAATAACTCAAATATGTAGTCTACATGATTGTCATGCCTTGTGTGCCTTCCTAGTGATCTTTTTGGCGTCGTAGTGAAGTCACCACTTGTTTGTGTAAGAAGACGCATATCTACCCACTGCTAATGAAGCTAAGGCTTTCTTCCAGTCTTCACTCGGGGTTGGAAAACACATCGTTCTTTCGGACACAGGTACTAAGTCGAATTCGTCTCCAAAGATCGTCCGGCTGCAAGGGGAAAGGAATCTAACAGTTACCTGAGATGCGCCTCAGCCTTTCTGCTTTCCATTATTCAAATGAAAACATCATCCAGTCTGCAACGCCCTGAGCGCAAAGTTCTGTCGAATAAATGTCGTGATGCGTATATAAGCCGCAATTGCACTATAGCAATTGTGGTTCCACTTTTGCGGCTCGCCCCACCCAACGAATTGACATGTACAGGGAAAATGCACTTGCGGCATCTGCGAGCCCCTTCCGGCTTGGTATTAGAATTGGATAAACCGTAAGATTTGACGAGCTTTTCCAACGCGAAATTCTACTACTTGGACAGAATAAAGTCGAACGTATCTAGGACGTTGGGTCGTCACGATTTGTACCTTGCTACCAGATAACTAACCATAGCAGCAGTGCTACAGGCAAGATAGGTTTGAAGTCGGTTTCTCTTCTTTTCGTGGTCTTCTGGGGTACTTCAGACCTCCTATGTTTGCTTACTAAACGGTCACCAACTCAAATTGCCTTCACCTCTGTACGTGCCAGATTATGAATTACACATGTGACTGGGTCGCGGTCGAGCAAGACGATGTCGGCTTGACTCCCAGGATGCAGCTGGGCCGATGTCTGACCAGCCGAGGACCTTCGCAGCGTTGCGCCCCCAGATCGCGTAAGCTTCCTTTTGCGTGATGACTTGCGCAGGACCGTCGTTGCGTTCCTCTCCCTTCCCAATTGTGTGAAGGACTGCGAGTGCCATGTGCTCGAAGGGGCTCGTTGGTCCCCAGTCAGAACTCCCCGCGGCACCTATACCGGCATCGATCATGCGGCGAAAAGCTCTCAGGTGTTCCAGAACATGCTTGCCCATTCGTTTTCCTATACATGGGCCCTTCGCTATAGGTGAAGGCTAGAAAGACTGTCTCCTGAGAACCGTGAGCCGAATATCGCTCGGCCTGGGACTGATCCATGGAGAAACCGTGTTGGAGAGTCCACCACTCATCAGCCACCAAGAACGCCTTCATCCGGCAACTTATCCAGCAGGCTGAGCAAAACGTCATTCTCTCCCAAACCGCCGCCACCAGCATTCACACGTAGGCCGTGCTCTTTTCCCAGACGCATAGCCTTTTTAATCAAATTGGGCGCAACGAACGAGTGACCTCGGACTATCTCCCCGGTGGGGCCTTGCTATTGTTCTTTCTATCATCGTGTGACCACTCGATCCTGGACCTGCCTCAACAATGCAGGAGCCATTGACTTTGAGGAATTCGCTGAAGTCGCGTAAGTTTTCAGCTGTATCCAGATCTTTGAGGATTTCCCCCTCGTCGCTTTGATTAGCTCCCAAGGTGGTTCCAAGTACATTAGGAGCCCGTACAGTGAGCCTTCCCGAATCACTCAATGACTTGTACAGTCCGATCTACTGCTCGTTCATTGCGTGTCCTTCGTAGATGGTAGTGACACCGTGCATGTTCTGCTGCTTCATGGCGGCTGTCATTGCGCCAGGGAGAAATTCGGGTTGAACCATGGGGATTTGACTCTATATGCCAGCCCAGGTATCGCTGTGGCAGTTGTAAATGTTGTTGACTGCGCCTGAAATTCCTCCTGGCAACTGGTCTGCCGAATCTCTTTAAGAGTAACTTGTCCATCGCTCTCTCGGATAAACTTATTATCGTGACGCCTTTAGCATCGCCCGTTCCTAGCGTAGTATATAACTAACGTTAACTCCAGAGCGACCTTTTTCCAGGGGTCGCTCTTCTAACTATAGTTATAAGTAACTATATTATAGCTACTCTTATTATAATAGAATAAGCTCTTTAGTGACTATAAATATAACCCTATAGGATATTTCTTAATAATTATAAGCCTAGCTCTAACTAAACCTCTAACTTATTATTTTAAAATAAGCTTTTATTACTAAAAGTACTTACTAAACCTTCCTCTCTCTTATTCCTGGTTTCCTCCTTAACATATATTACTATATCTTCTACTATTACTATAATAGTATTATACTACCTAACTATATATAGGGATTTTATTACTTAGTATATTATAATCTAGGCTAAAGCCTAAGCTATTAAAGTCTAGAAGTATATTAACTTAAATAACTCTAAAGGATCTTTATACTTAGATAAAACTTTATTAGAAACCTTAACCCTTAATATATATATTACTAAGTAAAACTAGGATATTTATACCTAGTACTTATAAGAAAAGAGCGCTTATAATTAATATATTACTCTACTTAATTAGGAGGCTCTAGAAGAAACTGCTTTTAATACTACTTCTAGGATTACTCTTAAGTTTATTACTAAGATATAGATAATGAATAAATTATAACCCTTTTAGCTTCTAGCTACCCTAGTTATAATGAATAAGAATATTATAAGTATATAGGAATAGTACCTAGAGTAGTTCTATTTACTTATTATATAAAAATCTAAGTAAACCTATAAGAAAGAAGAGTTTAAATAGATTTACTATCTAGTTATAGAGATTATTACTTATAATATTATTATACTTATATATATAGAACCTCTTACTAAAGAGGATATAACTCTTTATAGCCTTATTATTAATTTTAAATATTACTACGCTCTAAATAAGGCTAGTACCTTTATTACTACTTAAGAGGAGTTTATCTAAGGTCTAGAGAAAGTAAATACGAGTATTAATCCTAATACCTAAATTAAGGACTTTAGGGGTATTTACCTCTATATTACCTAGCTTAAGCTTCTTAAAATAAGTAATACCCTTATTTTAAAAACTTTTCTTTAAGTAATAAGTTATTACTTTATACCTATTTAAGTTAATATAGAGATTATAAATATCCTTAAGTTCGGAATTATGCCGCAGCCCCTTCGCAAAAAGACTATAATAAATTCACCTAGTTCGAAAGTATAATTTAGGAAATACTATACAGGTATTTTAACATATACCCTCTACTAGTTAAGGAAAATAATATAGGAACCCTATATATTCCTACTACTTATAAGTAAACCCTCGTATAAAGTCGGATACGCGCTGCACTAGGGCTAATTATATCGGAGCTAAACGGGCTACTAAGGCTCTCGTAGCCTAGAAAAGCTACTATATAAGATAACTCCTTAACCTAAAAGGCTAACCTTCTAGCAAGGTGCTAAAGGTGCTACGAAAGCTACTATATAAGATAACTCCTTAACCTAAAAAGTTAACCTTCTAGTAAGGTAAATACTAATATATAAGAGGTAACTCCTTAACTAAAGAGGTCTTTCCTAAGAGGTTCTTATAGCTAGAAGTATAAGAAGCTCTACTAGTACGAGCAGGGCCTTATGCCTCTCCCTCTCCCTTATCCTTATCCCTATAACCTATAATAAATCCTTAACTATATTAGCACTAGACCCTATATATAAATATACTAAGCCCGAGCGAGGTATACCCTTTAGTATAAATAATATAGAGGGGGTTACTAGAGAGTTTAGCCTTAATATAATTAATAAAACCCGCTCCTTTATTAACTACTCCGCTATATATAGAGAGCGTATTATTAGTATAGCCCTTAAGAGGGCTTATTTTAATACCCCTATAGGGGACTCTATAAGGTATAATAGTATTAGAGCTAAGTAAGTAAACTTAGTAGTAGAAGTTTAATAGGTCGTTATATACCCTATAGAGTAGCCCTTCTTTAAGTAGGTCCTCTATATTACTAAGGTAGAGGTAGCCTAGGTAGCCTAGGTGAATATTAGTAAGTATAGCTTATGCTAACTGCTTTAATATAGAGAGAGCGTTACTAACGACGGCATAGCTATGAAGGCGTTAGCTAACCTAATCGAATAAGGGGACTACTAGCGGATAAAGTAGTAATAGAGGCGGTATTTAATAGTAGCGCGGGTAGTATACAAGAGGAAAAGTTAATAGTTTTATAGTTTAAATAATTAAAAACTACGTTATTATTAATATAAAGTTAAAGACTATGAGGCTATCTAGTATAATAGGCATATATAAGTGCGGCTATAGTTAGGAAAGGATTACATAACCGAAGGCTATATATTATTAAGAGGCGCGGAGTTAGAAGGTCTGTTGCACTTAAGCAGGTAAAATCACTATGTAGTGGCTAGAGGCCTTATAAATATCCTTAAAAAGGAGTAAATAGGGATACTAATCTTTAATATAAGCTAATATATTAATATATTTAAGGACCTCTTATATAAGGATATACTCTACTTAAGATTCTAAGGATAAAGCGCTAGGGTCTTTATAACACTAGCTAGCTATATAAATAGGGCTAACCTATTAAGTATTCCTATAATTAGTAACTTATTTAGTAGTAAATAGTATTTATATAAGTTAAGCTATTAATAGCTAAGCGTTAATTATAATTACTTAGAAGCTACCTTAACTAGATATTACTAGAAAGGTCCTATATATTAGTAATAAATATATAAGTAGCTTAGATCTATAGCTAGTTAAATCATAACTTATACTTTACTAATCTTTATATTAAACTTACTTATAAGAGCTGGTTATATATTATACCTTATAAGAATAAGAACTATTGAAATAATAAGAGGGATAATAAGGGGTTATTTAAGAAATCTAATATAGCTCTAAGCTATCTTATTTATATAATAGTAATTACTTTTTATATAGCTCTCTTAAATAAGATTAGGGATAATATAGTTAACTTAGGTAAAGAGTACTTAAATATCTTTATAACCTCCTACTTAAGACCTAATATATTATATAAGTCTATAGTTCTAAATAAATATAGAGGGATATATTTAGTAAATAATAAGTCCCTACTTATCCCCTCCTTAATTAGGTATTATAATAGAGAATAAGTTAATTTTAAAATAGCTTTATACTTAATTATTATAAAGAGTATATAGATTATTGAAAACGCTCTAAATAGCTTAAAAGGTATAAATATAGAGGACTTCATAATTTATAATATAGGATATATAGAGAACTAATATATTAATATTATCTCTAAAGCACTACTTGAGAAAATATGTATTTAGTATTTAAGGTATAAATATATACTTTCCTTTAGAACTTATAAGAATAGCGTTATAATTAAGAAACCTATTAGAAAGGTAAACCTTACCTTCCTTAAACATAAGCGTTATTCCTTATACTCTATTCTTAAGTAGATCTACCGTAGTATTAATATTATTATTAATAATATAAACTACGTACTTATAATATATAAGTATACCTCCTTTATACTACTACTAGACTAGAGTAATAATATAATACTTTAATACCTCTAAAGTAGCTACCTTAGCCCTAAGACTCTTAAGTAGCTAGTATATGCTACTTAGGGGGTAAGAATTAAAAGCCTAATATACCTATAGTACTAATACTACGTAATTATATATATTAAAGAGGTAACTTTAAGATAAATATTAGAAGATGAAGTAATAAGCCCTTGTTATATAGGATTATATAGGATTTATTTAACTACTCTAAAGGCTTTAACTAGAACTAGTAGCTCCTTATTATTAAGAATAAATATTGAGTTTGAAATTACGGCGCAGCCCTTTTATAAAAAGACTATAATAAATTCACCTAGTTCGTAAGTATAATTTAGGAAATACTATATAGGTATTTTAACCTATACCCTCTACTAATTAAGGAAAATAATATAAGAACCCTATATATTCTTACTACTCGCAAGTAAACCCTCTAAATATAACTATATAAAGTCGAACGCGCGCTATACTAGGGCTAATTATATTAGAGCTAAACGGGCTACTAAGGCTTATATAGCTTAGAAACGCCCTCGTTAAACCTTCTAATAAGGTAAAAGCTACTATATAAGATAACTCCTTAACTTAAAAGGTCGACCTTCTAGTAAGGTACTAAAGGTAAAAGCTACTATATAAGATAACTCTTTAACCTAAAGGGTTAACCTTCTAGTAAGGTAAATACTACTATATAAGAGGTAACTCCTTAACTAAAGAGGTCTTTCCTAAGAGGTTCTTATAGCTAGAAGTATAAGAAGCTTAATTACTATAAGTAGGGCCTTATACCTCTCCCTCTTCCTTATCCTTATCTCTTAACTATATTAGTACTAGACCTTATATATTAATATGCTAAGCCTAAGTAAGGTATAGCTTTTAATATAAATAATATAGAGGGGATCGCTAGAGAGTTTAGCCTTAATATAATTAATAAAACCCGCTCCTTTATTAACTACTCTACTATATATAGAGAGCGTATTATTAATATAGCCCTTAAGAGGGCTTATTTTAATACCCCTTTAGGGGACTCTATAAGGTATAATAATATTAGAGCTAAGTAAGTAAACTTAGTAGTAGAATTTTAGCGGGTTATTATATACTCTATAGAGTAGCCCTTCTTTAAGCAGGTCCTCTATATTACTAAGGCAGAGACGGCCTAGGTAGCCTAGGCGAACGTCGGTAAGTATAGCTTATGCTAACTAATTAAGAGAGCGTTGCTAATAATAGCATAGCTACTGCGAAGGCGTTAGCTAACCTGATTGAATAAGAGGACTATAAAGATAGTAACGACTTCTAGCGGACGAAGTAGTAATAGAGGCGGTATTAGTAGCGCGGGTAGTACGCGAGAGGATAAGTTAATAGTTTTATAGTTTAAATAACTAAAAACTATATTATTATTAATATAAAGTTAAGGATCGTGAGGCTATAGGCACGTATAAGTATAGCTATAGTTAGGGAAGGATCATATAACCGAAGGCTATGTATTATTAGGAGGCGCGGAGTTAGAAGGTCTATTGCACTTAAGCAGGTAAAATCACTATGCAGTGGCTAGAGGCCTTAAGAATAAATATTTTTGTTAGCTCTTTATATTTCTATACGTTAATAAGACTTATAGTAGTATTATACTCGCTCTATATACCTTTAACTAATAAGTATCTTCATAAAACGGACTTTCTATTTATAAGATTAGATAAGATATTTTACTTATAAGATGTATAGGATATAAGGATTAGATGAATATAGAAGGAATAGAGGTTAAAACGACCCCTCTATATAGAAAGAAACTAAATAGTAGAGGGGAATAGGCTAGTTAGGAATTACTTAAATAATTAAAATACTCGCTATAGCTAGCTGACTTATATAACTATAGGCTAAGATAGTACTAACTATAATAGTCCTATATAATATAAGCCTACTTAAACGCTATAACTAGTATTTACTATTATAGATTAAAAAGGAGTAGTTCTACTAGTATTTTTACTAGTAGTAGCCTAATAATAGAGTAGCTCTAACTTATAACCTTCGCCCTTACTAGGGATATATTAGGATAGGATGAGATAGACTTAGCTGCGCAGCTTTTGAAAAAGCCCCCTTAGCGCACGGACCTATTACAGGAAGACTATAGAGTAGAGCGTAGAGGAGAGGAGCATAGCGGACTTTAGTAATATTTATATATTATTATAATAAGTACCTTAATAATCCTATACCTCGTTTTCTAGTATTTTCTTAGTAAATCTATACCCGATTTAGAGGTTCTTTTTAATTAGATTTATAAATTTTTTTATATATCTTTAAAGCTTATTTTTAATATTCTTACCTATTTATAAGTAGAGTTATATTATTTATTATCTTTCTAGTTCCTATTAGTTCTAGCCCTTTCTAATAGTACCTAGAGGTAGATTCTTTTACTCTTTTTAATAGCCTTTATAGGCTTCTTAGAGAGTTAGGTGCCTTTACTACGTCTATATGTCCCTGCTATTAATATATATATATATATATTTATAATTAATCTACTTTGAATATAATAATAGCTTAAAGAATCTATAAATAACGAATAATAATAATAATACAATTAATAATAAAATATAGTTTAAAAGAGAGGAAGATATTCATAAACCTACCTTAGTTCTAAGGGAATAGTAATAGCTATACTTTCCTATAGAATTAAGGTAGGAATAATATAGACCCTAAAATCCTCCCTTTCTCTCTCTTCTTTTATACTATGAGTAGGTTCTAGCGAGCATATCCCTTTCCTTACCCCTTATATATTATTATAACTACTATTATTTAACTAGCGAGTTATAGCTAAGGTAGCTAAGATAGCTAGACATAATACTAATATAGAGATTAGTTATTTTATTAAGCTAATAAGTATAGCGAGATTAACTAGATTAGTAACTAGAGACTAATAAACCCCTTATTATTATAGCCCTAAGTACTAAGAGCAACGTGCTAACTTTTAAGTAATATTAATATAATAAAGCTATAAATTCTTCTAAGATAAGAGTATTATTAGGAAGACCTTTCTATATTAAGTAATAAGACCTAAAATAGATCTATAAGAGCCTAGAGTAATAAGATCGAGGTTACTAGACCTTTCTTATATTTATTTAGTTATTTAGTTTATATTATTTCCTTTTTTACTTTACTTAAAGAAAGTTATAACTACTTATTTTATCTTTTTATATAAAAGATATTAGAATAATAACTTTACTTTATTAACTAGAAGACTTTATTACTTTAACTATATAATATTAACTTTAATATAAATAAAGCTATAAGTATTATATCTTCTTCTTCCTTAGCTAACTTAGATACTAGGTCCTCTTTTAATAAGGGGAAATAGCCTAAAGAGAGATTTATAGGAGCTTTATTTAGGAAGATATAACCTTATACTATAGAATAGCTAGCTTCTAATAATAATATAAATAGATCTATAAATCCTATCTTAGGGATAGGAGTAACGCCCTCGAGCACTCTACGTTCTCCTAAAGGGATTTATATTAATTAGGATATTATAGCCCTTATTAATCTCCTTATAAGACGCTCTATTATTATAATAATAACTCCCTATTTAACTAGAGCGCCTAGGTTTATTAGTACTAATATCTTAGACTTTATAACTAATTATAAGAGCTTTTTAAAGCTTTACTATAAGACCAATAATAATATAAAGAACGAGGTTTATATATATAGCTCTAGTAACTATTAAGATATAGTAAAATCTTATATTAGTAAAGCTAAGACCTAGAAGGAAGCTAAGGAGAAACTTCTATATTAGTTCGGATTTATAGACCTAAAGTCTTATTAGGACCTTAATAAGGACGTTTAGAACCTAGTTATAAGATCTTATATTAAGAATAATAACCCTTCCTAGGTTATAGCGTTAATTACTATTATTTAATAGCTTTAATAGAGAGCTATCTAGTATAGAGACCTAGAACTTACTAATACTAAGCTTATTTATATTACCTATTACTACTTTTTAGAGATAGCTATAAGGGCTATAGCTTAGAGTCTTAGCTACTAGCTTATTAAGATTATTTTAAAGTAATAAGTTATAATAAAAGACGCCCTAATTAAATAGTTTACTACTTACTAGGAACTTTAGTAGTTATCTAGCTTAGTTAAGCCTAAACTAATAATAACGCTTTAAGTCCTTAAAAAGATAATTCTAACGAGGTAGAAAGCTAAAGCTAAGGAACCCTCTATAGCCTAGACTACTAGCTTAATTATTAACTCTCTTATAGAAAACTTTAGAACCTTAAATATTAATAGGGCTAATTATAAAATAGATATCTTAACCCTTATTAAGAGAGTTACTAGCTAAGGAGATAATACCTTTAATTTAAACGCTATAGAAGCTACTAAACCTTATAAATAATAATCTTAGGACTATTTATAGACTTAATACTAATAATAATAATACTTTTACTTATAAGCTAGATATAGGGATTATTAAAGAGGATATTAGTAATACTAGGGATTTAGAAGAGGTAGAGTAAGAGGAGGCTATAGAGGCTTCTGATAAGATAGATTACTATAGTATATACCTTTCTAGGCTATAGGGGCCTACTAGTTTTATAGCGCTATTAACTATATTATTATTAGCTATATTAAGCATCTTAAGACTAGCTAGAATAAGGTCTACTACTATATATTACCCTACTACTTTATTAGTACCCTATATATAAGTACTAAGGTTAAGATAAGGATTATTAATAAAAGCTATAACTATAGATTAATAGATAGCTAGACGATTTTAAAGTATATCCTAATTAATAAGGATACCTTTATATACTATATAGTCGCTATAAGTAAGTTAATAGAGAAATAGTAGCTAAAGCTTTTAAAGGAGGTTATAAGGGTTATTAGTTATAATAAGGCATACCCTAAGCTATCTATTAGCTTTATAAATTTATTAAAAGATATAACATAATTATATAACTTTATAAATACTATATTCTTTAGCTTTAAGCTAAAGAACTAGTATATTAATCTAGTAGAAGATATTACTACTATAGAAAGAAGGAAAGCTAGAGGTTATTATATAGAACCTTATAATACTTATTATTACTAGTCTTTCTAAATAGTAACCCTACTTATAATTTAGAACCCTCCTATTTAGATTACTTAGAGAGTTATAGAGCTACTAGATAATAAGGAAGAAGATAAAGATATTATACTACTAGATACCCCTAAGGAATAAATTAAGTAGTAGAAATAAGATAAATAAGATAAGCCTTAGATTTAATATAGTAATCTATAAACTAGCTATACTCTTACTCTTAAGCTATATAATAAGAGAGTAAATAGGAAGGTAGCTATACCTAAAGCTTTCTTTTATTAGAACTAGCTAGATTAGGATAGAATAGTCTATAATATTACTAAAGCTATAACCATAAATATAAGGATAGATATAACTTAAAAGTATAAGAGATCTTTATTCCTACTAGTATAACGCTTCTAGATTAATTTAATAAGATAGGAGTTAATAATAGGGAGCTATAGGGATAAATAGATTCATAGACTAATAATAAGAACTATTCTAAAGGCTAAGTAACTTTAGTAGCTATCTCTATAGACTTATCTAAGTATTTATAGACTAAGGTAATTTAATTTAACTATTATATAATAAATTCAATTTTCAAATAGGTGCTATAATAGAAGATTAGGATTCTATATTACTTCTATTACTAAGATATATTACTATCATAGACTTCGTTATAACCTACTAGTAGATTACTATTACCCTTTATAGCCCTATACATATACTAAGTAGAGGGATTATTAATAGTAGCTCTACTATTAATCTTATTAGTAAAAGTTATATTAAGCGCCTAGGCTTATAGAGCGATATAGTTAAGATAAATATAGGGATCTATAGGATTACTAATAGAGAGCAGAGGACCTAATTCATAAGCGTAATTATAAACGACATTTATATTAATAGTAATTAGATTTAAGATATTAGCTTTTTTATTTCCCCTAAAAATACTTATAATAAGGACCTAGTATTAGGAGCTCTTTTTATCTTAAAGAGTTAAATAATACTAGATTATATATAGAACTAAATTATTAAAGTCCTTTAGTCTAGGAATATTAAGATTAATATCCTATTATTATTCTATATAAGAGACTTAACTACTCGCTTCCTAGAAATTACTACTAAGATAGACTACTTTATTTCTTCTTAGTGTTAATATACCCTCTTATCTCTTATAAAGAAGGGGAAATAGGGGCTATTACTAATAAATCTAATATAGTAATAAGCTTAGATTTTATAAGAGATAATTAGTAAGTTAATAACGCTAAGGATAAAGAAGAGCTAAATATAACGCTAGGGAATATAAGGGCACGCTGGGATATTAAAGCGATTTAATAAGCCTTTAAAAGCTCTTATAACCTGCTAGATAAAGTTAAGTAATAGTTAGACCTAGACGAGGTAGTTATTACTATTTTTAAAGAGTTTAGATTAATTTTTAATAAAGTCCTAGAGATTATAATCTATAACGAAGTTACCCCTAAGCTTAATAAGATCTATAAAATAATTATAAGTATAGAGTATATAATAGGATATAATAGCTATAGTATTAATTATTAATACTATATTTATAGACCTAAGAAAAGAATAGTAAAGAAGGAAGTACCTAGGAGGAAGTATAAGTTAGTATATTAGAAAGGTATTAAAGTTATTATAGCTATAAATACTACTTTCTCCTATAATAATTATAAAGCTATACTAACAATACTTATATTACTAATATAAGATATTAATATAATATATAAGACGAGAGATAAGAAGATTTAACCTATTAATAACGCTATATTAGATAGCTTAACCCTAGATAGAGACCTAGAGTAGAAATTAAAGGTATAAATAAAAGCTAAGGAGAATATAATACTAGATCCTAACGCCTTATTTATAAGCTTAGTTATATTAAAGTTTTTAATTATTAAATTAGGAATTAAGCTTATAGGAGCTTAATAAGAATCTATCTCAAAGACTATTAATTATCTATAGCCTAAAGAAAAGAAGCTCCTTTTAGCTATTCCTATTATAGGAGAGAGGGCTTTAGCCTAGGAATATAAAAATTATAGCTCTATATACCCTCTTATTACACCTTTATAAATAATTTAAATAGGATTTTATAAAGCGTAGTAAGTAAAAGGGATCCTAATATTAAGAGGATTAGAGTAGGATATTATTATAATTCTAAAGGATAGACTAAAGAAGGGAATCCTTAAGTAAAGTTATATAGCTTATTATAATCTATTCTTCTTTATAGTAAGCTAAGGCTTATTAACTTAGTAACTAAAATAAATATAGTTATAATATAAGATATAGCACTACCCCCTTTAGTAGACGATTTCTTAGAAGACTTTGCTATATATTAATCATTATTACTATAGATTCCTTCTTAGGATACGACTAAGTCCCCTTAGACCCTATAAGTGGAGGTTTAATAACGTTTATATTACTTATTAGACTATTATAGATATATATATTACGTTAAGGAGTAATAAACTTAGTTACCTAATTTATATAGGTTATAATTAGAATCCTATTAAGTTCGGAATTACGCCGCAGCCCCTTCGCAAAAAGACTATAACAAATTCACCTAGTTCGCAAGCATAATTCGGGAAATACTATATAGGTATTTTAACCTATACCCTCTACTAGTTAAGGAAAATAATATAGGAACCCTATATATTCCTACTACTCATAAGTAAACCCTCTAAATATTACTATATAAAGTCGGACGCGCGCCGTATTAGGGCTAATTATATCGGAGGTAAACGGGCTACTAAGGCTCTCATAGCCTAGAAAAGCTACTATATAAGATAACTCCTTAACTTAAAAGGTTAACCTTCTAATAAAGTGCTAAAAGTACTACGAATACTACTATACGAGAGGTAACTCCTTAACTAGAGAGGTCTTTCCTAAGAGGTTCTTATAGCTAGAAGTATAAGAAGCTTTACTACCTATAAGTAAGGCTTTATACCTCTCCCTTATCCTTATTCTTATCCCTTAACTATATTTATACTAAACCCTATATATAAATACGCTAAGCCTAAGTAAGGTATACCTTTTAGTATAAATAATATAGAGGGGATCGCTAGAGAGTTTAGCCTTAATATAATTAATAAAACCCGCTCCTTTATTAACTACTCTACTATATATAGAGAGTATATTATTAATATAGCCCTAAAGAGGGCTTACCTTAATACCCCTATAGGGGACTCTATAAGGCGTAATAATATTAAAGCTAAGTAAGTAAACTTAGTAGTAGAAGTTTAGTAGGTCGTTATATACCCTATAGAGTAGCCCTTCTTCGAGCAGGTCCTCTATATTACTAAGGCAGAGGCAGCCCAGGTAGCGAACATCGGTGAGTATAGCTTATACCGACTAATAGAGAGAGCATTACTAACGATAGCATAGCTACGAAGGCGTTAGCTAACCTAATCGAATAAGAGGACTACTTTAACTATATAAATTAATAAAGTCTAAAACGGCTAATATATAGGACGCTGCTCACTAAAGATAGTAATAACTTCTAGCGGACGAAGCGGTAATAGAGGCGGTATTAGCAGCGCGGGTAGTGCGCGAGAGGAAAAGTTAATAGTTTCGTAATATATTAAATAATTAAAAACCACGTTATTATTAATATAAAGTTAAAGATCGTGAGGCTATCTAGTAGGGCACGTATAAGTATAGTAGAAAGGGCTAGAACCGATAGGAACTAGAAAGATAATAAATAACATAGCTCTACCTATAAACGGGTGAGAATATTAGGAGTAGGCTTAAAAGATATATAGAGTAATTCGTAGATCTAATCTAAAGAGATCGTCTCTATTAGGCGCTAATTTGCTAAGAAATTACTAAAAAACGAGGTATATAGTTCTTAAGGTACTAATAGTAATAATAATAATACTATCCTCCCCTCTACTATGCTCCTCTCCTCTACGCTCTACTCTATAGTCTCCTTATAATAGGTCTATATACTAAGGGAGTTTTCTAAAAGTTATATAGCTAAGTCTATCCTATCTTATTCTAATTATCCCCTCGAGACTCTTTATAATATTATAAAAGAGAGTCTTAAAAAAAAAATAAAACTACTTTATAGAAATAGTAAATAAACTCTATTTATAGATCTAATTTATTAATAATATCTTCTAGGCGGGCGATCTTATTATTAAGAAGGTCCCTTAGGTTTAATTATTTTCTACTATAGGCTATATCTTAATAATAGCCTTATTACCTCTTCCTTTTTATTATACTCCTTATCCTATTTTAATCCTTAGTATAGCTAAAACTAGCTACCCTATCGCGCTAGGCGCGAGAAGTTATAATAATACGCTCTCTTAGGCGTATTCTACTTAATCTAATCTTACTAGTTAACCCTCTACTAGATATAGTCTATATAGCTATAGTTATACTTATTTAAAGGACTAGGCCTCTTAGGATATAATAGTATATCTATAAGTATAGTTCTTAGGCGTAGCTTAATAGTTATACTATAACTTAGTATCTATAAGACCTATAACTAAAGCTAATATCTAAGGTATTTAAGCTTATTATC
>JAVHLU010001003.1:0-40572 GCA_036785755.1 Colletotrichum ledebouriae
TTATAGATTATTAGTATTATCTAGGTCTACTTTATTTAAAATACTAGATAATAAGCTTAAATACCTTAGATATTAGCTTTAGTTATAGGTCTTATAGATACTAAGTTATAGTATAACTATTAAGTAATACCTAAGAACTATACTTAAAAATATACTATTATATCCTAAGAGGCCTAGTCCTTTAAATAAGTATAACTATAGCTATATAGACTATATCTAGTAGAGGGTTAACTAATAGGATTAGATCGAGTAGAACACGCCCGAGGGAGTGTATTATTATAACTTCTCACGCTTAGTATAATAGGGCAAATAGTTTTAGCTATACTAAGAATTAGAGTAGGATAAGGAGTATAATAAAGAGGAAGAGGTAGTAAGGCTATTATTAAGATATAACTTATAGTAGAAGATAGTTAAAACTAAGGGACCTTCTTAATAATAAGATCGCCTGCCTAGAAGATCTTATTAATAGATTAGATTTATAAATAGAGTTTATTTATTATTTCTATAAAATAAGTTTATTTTTTTTAAGACTCTCTTTTATAATATTATAAAAAGTCTTAAGGGGATAATTAGGATAGGATAAGATAGATTTAGCTATATAACTTTTAGAAAACTCCCTTAGTATATAAACCTATTATAAGAAGACTATAAAATAGAGCGTAGAAGAGAGGAGCGTAGTAGATAGGAAGATAGTATAGACATTATTACTATTAGTACTTTAATAACTATATACCTCGTTTTTTAGTACTTTCTTAGTAAATCCGCGTCTAATTTAGATATTCTCTTTTAATTAGATCTGCGAATTATTCTATATATCTTTTAAGCCTAGTCTTAATATTCTTACCTATTTATAGGTAGAGCTATATTATTTGTTGTCTTTCTGGTTCCTATTAGTTCTAGCCCTTTCTAATATTTTTCTTAAAGATAGAAGGAGTACATATATATTCTAATATACTTTATATTTGCTTTTAGTAAATATGTGTATTACTCCCTTAAGGGTTTATTAAGAGTAAGCTTTACGGTATATAGTAACCTCTTAGTATTATAGAAGTAGTTTATTTCTTTACTTTGTAAGTATATTATTCAGAATATAAGTATTTTAAAAGTAAATAACTCTTCTTCTTATAAGGTATTTTATAACAACCTTTTAATAACTCTTTTTAGTTATACGGGCTCTTTATATATACTTATATAACATTTACTCTTATAGGTTTCCTTATAGTAAGGGTTCTATAGAGTTCTTTAATATATATATATAGAGATCTTATTAAAGTCTTTTAATCTCTCGTATTATTTTATTTCTTGTTATTTCTTTTTAAGTCTTTTTTATAAATATATTATATTAAAATATCTCTAGTATTGAGCTCGGAATTACGCCGCAGCCCCTTCGCAAAAAGACTATAACAAATTCACCTAGTTCGCAGGTATAATTCGGGAAATACTATATAGGTATTTTAACCTATACCCTCGACTAGTTAAGGAAAATAATATAGGAACCCTATACGTTCCTACTACTTATAAGTAAACCCTCTAAATATTATAAAGTCGGACGCGTGCCGCACCGGGGCTAATTATATCGGGGCTAAACGGGCTACTAAGGCTCTTATAGTAACGCCCTCGCTAAACCTTCTAGTAAGGTAAAAGCTACTATATGAGATAACTCCTTAACCTAAAAGGTCGACCTTCTAGTAAGGTGCTAAAGGTGCTACGAACGCTACTATATAAGAGGTAACTCCTTAACTAGAGAGGTCTTTCCTAAGAGGTTCTTATAGCTAGAAGTATAAGAAGCTCTATTACGAGCAGGGCCTTATACCTCTCCCTTATCCTTATCCTTATCCCTTAATTATATTAATACTAGACCCTATATATAAATACGCTAAGCCTGAGCGAGGTATACCCTTTAATATAAATAATATAGAGGGGATCACTAGAGAGTTTAGCCTCGATATAATTAATAAAACCCGCTCCTTTATTAACTACTCTGCTATATATAGAGAGCGTATTATTAATATAGCCCTTAAGAGGGCTTACCTTAATACCCCTATAGGGGACTCTATAAGGTATAATAGTATTAGAGCTAAGTAAGTAAACTTAGTAGCGGAAGTTTAGTAGGTCGTTATATACCTTATAGAGTAGCCCTTCTTCGAGCAGGTCCTCTATATTACTAAAGTAGAGGTAGCCTAGGCGGCCTAGGCGAATATTAGTAAGTATGGCTTATACTGACTGCTTTAATATAGAGAGAGCGTTACTAATAATAGCATAGCTAGCGGATGAAGCGGTAATAGAGGCGGTATTAGCAGCGCAGGTAGTGCGCGAGAGGAAAAGTCGATAGTTTTATAGTTTAAATAATTAAAAACCACGTTATTATTAATATAAAGTTAAAGATCGTGAGGCTATCTAGTGTAATAGGTATATATAAGTACGGCTATAGTTAGGAAAGGATCACGTGACTAAAGGCTATATATTATTAGGAGGCGCGGAGTTAGAAGGTCTGTTGCACTTAAGCAGGTAAAATCACTATGCAGTGGCTAGAGGCTATATCTCTAGTATATTACCCCCTTGAACTATATATAAGGTATAGTAATTTACGTTATACTAGGTATTTTATATATTAAGGATACTTAATATAGTATTATGTCTTAAGTTTATAAGCTTACGCAAGCAGTTTATATTATATTTATCTTATATACATATTGTAAGTGTAAGTCTTACTTAGGAGGAATACTTTATAGTAGTTTTTAGTAGATTATTACTACTTTAGATATCTTTTATAGATTCCTTTATTAATATCTCAAAGACCTGTATCTTCCTTATATAAAAGGAACTTTTATAGATAGCTTTATAGACCTTTAAGCCCTTTAAGTAATATAATCTTTATAAAAAGAAACCTTCTCTCTTTAATATATTAAACGTATTAAAAATGGGTAAAGGAATAAGGTATTACTTTTATTATATATATCCTTTCTTGGGTTTAATAATTACCTCTTAGAATAAAGTATATATAAATCTTTATTTTTATTTTCTGTTATATAGAAAAGAGGTATATAATAACTTTAAAGAATTCCTTTCTTTTTCTCTAAATAGGAAATAAGTTATATTTTATATTATATTTTATTATACTAGGAAGTATTCTTTTGTGTAAAATATAGAATTACTTTATAGATATAAAGGTAGTATTTTCCTTAATATATTATAATCCTATTCTTATAGTAAATAGTATAGAAATATATCTATTCTAAAGTTCTCCTTTCTTATAAGAGGTTATAATAGAATAAATATTCTTAAGGTATAAACCGTTCTTAAAGTGTATGTTCCTTTATAGTAGAGAATATAATCTTTTATAATAGTATTAGTTAATTAAAGAAGAATTCCTTAATTACTCTTTTATATTAAAGTATTATAGGTATTCTTTTCTTACCCCCTTTAACTAATAGTATATAGTTACTTATAGTATATATAAAGGGTATATCCCTTCTTTAATCTTTCTTCTTTTAATCTTAGTAGAGTATAAGTCTTCTCAAGTAATAACCTTTTAAAGACTTATTTATCTTTTAGTTTAAAATACTAAATACTAACTACATAATCGAAGTATTGAGATGGACTATTTCTTTTTATAACGCCCTTATGATAAGCTTTAATTAATAAGAGTATAATTCTCCCAATATTATAATATAGTTCTAAAGTAATATATATATATTATATCTAGATTCTTTGGAATCGTTTTAGACAAATAGATCCTTTAGATTCCTTATAAATCACTTTATTTAGATTCTTTAGATCGTTTTAATTATTTAGATTATTTAAATCCTTTAGATTCTTTAGATTGTTTAAATAATCGTTTAGGTTATATAGATCGTTCAGATCGTTTAGATCGTATAGATTATTATATATATCCTTTTCTGTTAAGGTATATATTATAAATAACTTATAAAGATATAAACCCTTATTATATATAAGTTTTTATTATAGAGTTACCTCTCGTATAGTGGCGTTCACCTTGCTAGAAGGTCGACCTTTTGGGTTAATGAGTTATCTTATATAGTAGCTTTTACCTTTAATACCTTACTAGAAGGTCGATATTTTAGGTTAACGAGTTATCTTATATAGTAGCTTTTATAGCACCTTACTAGAAGGCTTAGCAAGGGCGTTGCCACGAGAGCCTTAGTAGCCCGTTTAGCTCTAATATAATTAGCCCTAGTATAGCGCGCGTCTAACTTTATAATATTTAGAGGGTTTATTAATGAGTGATAGGAACGTATAGGGTTCTTATATTATTTTCCTTAACTAATAGAGGGTATAGGTTAAAATACCTATATAGTATTTCCTAAATTATACTTGCGAACTAGGTGAATTTATCATAGTCTTTTTACAAAGGGGCTGCGGCGTAATTCCGAACTTAATATTAGTTTTTATTTAAGATCTAAGCCTTTTAAAAGCTATGTTCTTTAATAGGTGTTACTTTTTAATAAAAGTATAAAGGTTGAAATAGCTTTATAATAGAAGTAATTATAACTCCCTTTTTATAAATAAGAATTAACAGTATATATTTATATAGAGACTTTAATTTCTTCCTTTTAGAATGAAACTTATATAATTCTTAAGAATCTCCTTAGCCTTTATAGCTTTTCCTAAAGATAAATGCTTCGAAAGTAAAGGTTTCCTTTTAAGAGTATATTTATAAGTTTAAAAGGTATTATAATTATTTGAAAGGATTTATATTATATTTTAAATACTACTTTCTATCCCTTACCCTCCTTAATATAAAGAAGGTTATAAGCTACCTTAAGGTTAAAAGCTATAGACTAGTTTATAGAGGTTATATAACTTAGAGATAAGTAGTAATAAGTGGGAGTTCTTAATATTAATATTTTTAAGTTTCTAATAGTTAATATATAGTTAGTTCCTTCTATTTTTGTTTAGTATAAAGAGTATTAGATACCTTATAAGTAATATAGAGGGTCTCCTCAATCCCTTCTTTAGATTCTCTTTAAGGTAATCGAAAAGGACTTCTATTTATTCTTAATTAAGAATATAAACCCTTCCAGGCCACGAGACCCTCAGTGGCCCGTTCGGCTCCGATGTAATCAGCCCTAGTGCAGCGCGCGTCCGACTTTATGCAGTAATATTCAGAGGGTTTGCTTGCGAGTAATAGGAATATATAGGGTTCTTATATTATTTTCTTTAGCTAGTAGAGGGTATAGGTTAAAATACCTATATAGTATTTCCCGAATTATACTTATAAACTAGGTGAGTTTATTATAGTCTTTTTACAAAGGGGCTGCGGCGTAATTCCGAACTTAAAGAATATAAATCTTTCTAAATATTAGTTCTTTTCCTAGTTTTAATTTAATCTTATAATTATGATTACTATATTCTAGTAATCCTATATTAAGTTATTTAGTAAATAACTTCTTATATCATTCGTATTTAACTAAGATAGATAGTATTTAACTTTCTTTATTAATACCTATTATTATTAATATCTTAATATTTATATCCTGAACTCTTAGGTATATAGGGGTTTATATTACTTTAGGAGTCCTTTTTAGCTTACTTAAGATACTTCTCTTAAGTTATTACTTAGTAACTAAGTCCTCTGCTTATTAGAGTTAGCTAGTTCTCTAATCTATCTGTAACTTATATTTCTATAACTATAGAAATCCTAGGATAATATTATAGTTATCTCTTATATCTATAATATCAATATAGAGTTACTCTTAATAGCTATAGTAACTTAAAGGGAGCTATACTATTTCTAAATTCATAAGGTCTTTACTATATTATATTCTATCTCCTATGATATTTTATAATTAATATTCGTTTTCTAGAGTTTTTTTATCTATTTAATTTATTATTTGTTTACTATATTAAGTAATATAAAGTTAGTATATACGCTACTATCTACTATTACTAGTATAGGTTCTTTATTAATTATTATCTTAATTAAGAGATATTCTTTATTTATTTATAGTATATTAGTATTATATAGGGACTTTCTTATATTTACTTATTATTATCTCGTTTTAGTAGGCGAGTCTAGCTTTTAATTACCTATCTTTGGCCTCTAGCCACTACATAGTGATCTTACCTACTTAAGTGCAACAGACCTTCTGACTCCGCGCCTCCTAATAATACACAGCCTTCGGTCACGTAATTATAACTTTCCTAACTATAGCCGTACTTATATATACCTATTAATAGCCTCACGATCTTTAACTTCATATTAATAATAATATAGTTTTTAATTATTTAATAGACTACGAAACTATCGACTTTTCCTCTCGCGCACTACCCGCGCTGCTAATACCGCCTCTATTACTGCTTCGTCCGCTAGAAGTCGTTACTATCTTTAGTAAGCAGCGTCCTATATTAGCTATACCGTTATTAGTAACGCTCTCTCTATTAGTTAGCGCAAGCTATACTTACTAATATTCGCCTAGGCTACCTAGGCTACCTCTACCTTAGTAATACAGAGGACCTGCTTAAAGAAGGGCTACTCTATAGGGTATATAATAACCTACTAAACCTCTACTACTAAGTTTACCTACTTAGCTCTAATACTATTATACCTTATAGAATCCCCTATAAGGGTATTAAGGTAAGCCCTCTTAAGGGCTATACTAATAATACGCTCTCTATATATAGTAGAGTAGTTGATAAAGGAGCGGGTTTTATTAATTATATTAAGGCTAAACTCTCTAATAACCCCCTCTATATTATTTATATTAAAAGGCGTACCTTACTTAGGCTTAGTATATTTATATATAGGGTTTAGTATTAATATAGTTAAGGAATAAGGATAAGGAAGAGGGAGAGGTATAAAGCCCTACTTATAATAGAGCTTCTTATGCTTTTAGCTATAAGAACCTCTTAGGAAAGACCTCTTTAGTTAAGGAGTTACCTCTTATATTATAGTATTTATAATACCTTGCTAGAAGCTTAACCTTATAGGTTAAGGAGTATCTTATATAGTAGCTTTTATAGCACCTTACTAGAAGGTTTAGCAAGGGCGTTACCACGAGAGCCTTAGTAGCCCGTTTAGCTCTAATATAATTAGCCCTAGTGCAGCGCGTATCTGACTTTATAAGAGGGTTTGCTTGCGAGTAGTAGGAATATATAGGGTTCTTATATTATTTTCCTTAACTAATAGAGGGTATAGGTTAAAGTACCTATATAGTATTTCCCGAATTATGCTTACGAACTAGGTGAATTTGTTATAGTCTTTTTGCGAAGGGACTGCGGCGTAATTCCGAACTCAATTACCTATCTTTTAGGAGTATCTAAATTATTTTACCTTACTTATATAGTTTAATAAAGCTTTTCTATAGCTCCCTAGTCTTACTAAGCTAGGTCCCTCTTATAAGAGTTATAATGCTTTAGCTTTATATATTAAATATACTTTATATTAGTCTTATTAGCATTCCTCTTATAACATCTTTATATTATTTAGGTATCTTGTAATGTAGTTATAACTAGGTATAAAGGTAGTAATTCCTTTTTTATTTTAGTAATATATTTACTAATATGGGAGTCAGGGAATCTAGTAGGTATATAGAATAGAGTTATTATTCTACTTATAGGGGTAGTCCTGATAGTTAGATTTCCCTCCTCAATACTCCTTATACTAGTTACTAAGATAGTATACTTAAGATACTTATAGGTATTTATAATATATTAGAAGTAGGCGTTTATTCTTATTATTATTTAAGAGTAATTACTTTACTTTCTTCTATTATTCTAGGGTTACTTTATAGAAGTATACTTTCTAATTATTACTAAAAGGTATAGCTTCTTATAATTAGAATTTTAAGTTCGTTCCTTTATTATTAAACTCCTCTTTAGAACTAGTAATATTATTCTTAGATTTAGGTCTATAGATAGTTATTATTTAAGTAGATTAATATACAATATTATAAGGGTTATCTAAGTTATAAGGGGTCTTAAGCTTTTATTCTTATCTCTATTTATTAGTTTACTATCTTATATAGGGGTTAAGATTTTTCTAAAATCCTCTTCTTCTTCTTTATAAGGTTTCTTATTAATTTATTCTCTAAGTTCTTAGTTAATTTATTAAATTCCCTCTAAGTTATTCTAAGTATAAATTATCTTTTTAAGTATAACTTTATAGCTCTAATTTATTAATATTATATAGGATTATAAGGATCGTCTTAGATATTTTATTTACAAAGCTATAGGGCGTTCCTGAGTTATCTAATATAGATTAGGTTATTATATAGTATTACTTAGTTATTCTACGTTTTATAGACTTATAGTATCTCCTTAAGCTATTTAATAGCTTTATATTTAAGCCTAGTATTATTATAATATCCTATTATAATAGTTTTCTTAATATAGGTCTTATTATTCCCTTGGTATTATATTTTAAGTAGCGAGGGTTCTTTAGGTACTATCCTACCTATTCCTTAGAGTCCGAGTAGATTTAATAGTTATTATTATAATATATAACCTAACTAGGTTATTCGTATAGGATATACTTACTTATTATATTAACCTATTATTTTTATTCTAGGATAGGTATAAAAGGTTTCTTCTTAGGTTCTAAGTAGTTATATATAATATATCTAGCTTAGTTATAGTTAAAATCTTTAAAGCCTTTCTTAGTATCTTTAGTAGCTATGCTAAGATCTATAGGTTTATTATATTATCTATAGGTAGTAGTATATTAAGCTACCTTAGGGTTATACTATATGTAGTTTATTTATTAATTATTATTATTCTAGTACTAGTTATACAATTATTACTAAAGTTTATATTCTTAATTAGGGCTTAGTTATTATTCTCCCTTATCTTTATATTATTTATATAGTTAATTATTAATTTTAATTACAAGTTCTATATACTAGAGGAAGTTATTAGGTTTATTAACCTTACTAATCTTATTTTCAATTTCGTTCTTAAGTTTAGTATAGAATATAAAAGTCTAATTTCTATTAGTTAAGTTAGGTTATATTAGATATATTAGAGTTCTATAGCATAGCTTTTAGCTAACTTAGTTTATTTAAGGCGGAGTAGGTCTCGTTTTACTTATTATATCTTATCTAGGTCCTATGATAAGGACTTTAAGGTATATTGAAATCCTTAGAAGCTATTAAAAATATCTTATGGTTTTATAGAATACTTATCCAGTATTTCCTTATTTAGGTATTCTTTAGGTAAAGGTTTTAATTACTAAAGGGCTTATTCTTTACAAAAAGGTTAAAGTATATGTAAGCTTTTAGATCCTACTATTAAAACTATTATAATAGAAGTCCTAATAGTTCTTAACCTATACTAGGAATCCTTTAAGCTATCCTAGGGTGTTATTAAAAATGGTAAGTAAGTTAAGCTTAAGTTTCTTATATCTATTAATAGTAATAAGCTAGGTATTAACCTCATTCTCAAGTATTTAGTTTTTAATACTTAAGGTTGATAATTTAAGCTTAGGAAGTTTAAAAGGCTTATTAAAATTCCTTAATTAAAATAATATTATTATTAAATAGAGCTTATATTTTCCTAAAGTCTTAATTAATTTCTTACAGCTATTCCTAGGTATTTTCTTTATTATTCGAGTTATTATCTCTTATTTTAATATCTCTAAGGTCTTAGGCCATACCCTTAATAAGCTACTATTCTAAGCTCAAAGATAAACTAGGCGTAGGATTAGTAATTAAAGTATAAGAGGATATATTATTATAATGCTATTAGTAGGTATTAAAGGTTAACTTATTAAATAGGATTAAGGCCTCTAGCCACTGCATAGTGATTCTACCTGCTTAAGTGCAATAGACCTTCTAACTCCGCGCCTCCTAATAATATATAGCCTTCGGTCACGTAATCTTACTAACTACCTTTCCTAACTATAGCTTTACTTATACGTGCCCGTTAGTAGCCTTATGATCTTTAAGTTTATATTAATAATAACGTGGTTTTTAATTATTTAAACTACGAAACTATTAACCTATCCTCTCGCGCACTACCCGCGCTACTAATACTGCCTCTATACCGCTTTATTTACTAGAACGTTACCATTATTAGTAACGCTCTCCCTATATTAAAGCTATTAGCATAAGCTATACTTACTAACGTTCCCCTGATTAGCCTAGGCTACCTAGGCTACCTCTACCTTAGTAATATAGAGAGCCTACTTGAAGAAAGGCTACTCTATAGGATATATAACGACTTACTAAACTTTATTATAGGTTAGATAAGGATAAGGAAGAGGGAGAGGTATAAGGCCCTGCTTATAATAGGCCTTCTTATACTTCTAGTTATAAGAATCTCTTAGGAAAGACCTCTTTAGTTAAGGGGTTACCTCTTATATAGTAGTATTCGCAATACCTTACTAGAAAGTTAACCTTTTAAGTTAAGGAGTTATCTTATATAGTAGGTTTTATAGTACCTTACTAGAAGGTTAACCTTTTAGGTTAAGGAGTTATCTTATATAGTAGCCTTTATAGCACCTTACTAGAAGGTTTAGTAATAGTATTACTATAAGAGCCTTAGTAGCCTGTTTAGCTCTAATATAATTAGCCCTAGTATAGCGCGCGTCCGACTTTATATAGTAATATTTAGAGGGTTTACTTATAAGTAGTAGGAACATATAGGGTTCCTATATTATTTTCCTTAACTATTAGAGGGTATAGGTTAAAATACCTATATATTATTTCCCGGATTATGCTTATAACCTAGGTAAATTTGTTATAGTCTTTTTGCGAAGGGGCTGCGGCGTAATTCCAACCTTAATTAAATAGGAGTAGTTAAATAATTATAATTCGCTATCTAATAACAAGGTTTCTACTCATAGAAGCTAAGGGATAATATATAATAATAATATTATTTTACTAGTCTATTTTACTAGGTAGGATCCAGGGTTAAGAGCTATAGTAATTAGTTATAATCCTTATAAGGGGATATATAAAATAGAATAAACTAAGGGTATCCTAGGGAGAATTATAAAGTTAATTACTAAAGAGTTATAGAAATCTATCCTTAAGCTAGGCTTAAGTCTATCCTATATATAGGTTCTAGATATCTTTCTTTCCTTATTCTAAGTAATTACCTTCTTATAGTAGTAATTACATTTAGTTAGTACTACTAACTAATTACCTACTAATTATTCCTTTATATACTCTACTAATTACTAATTATTCTTTCCTATATTCTACTATTTACTAGACGCGCGCTGCACTAGGGCTCATTATATCAGAGGTAAACGGGCTACTAAGGCTCTTATAGCCTAGAAACGCCCTCGCTAAACCTTCTAGTAAGGTGCTATAAAAGCTACTATATAAGATAACTCTTTAACCTAAAAGGTTAACCTTCTGGTAAGATAAAAGCTACTATATAAAATAACTCCATAACTAAAGAGATCTTTCTTAAGAGGTTCTTATAGCTAGAAGTATAAGAAGCTCTACTACTATAAGAAGGGCCTTATACCTCTCCCTCATCCTTATCCTTATCCTTATAACCTATAATAAATCCTTAACTATATTAGCACTAAATCCCGTATATAAAAACGCTAAGCCCGCGCGAGGCACGCCTATTAACGCCAATAATATAAAAGAGCTCGCTAGAGAGTTTAGTATTATTTAATAGCAGCGCGGGTAGTGCGCGAGAGGATAAGTCGATAGTTTCGTAGTATAAATAATTAAAAGCCACGTTATTATCGATATAAAGTTAAAGATCGTGAGGCTATAGGTATAGCTATAGTTAAGAAAGGATCACGTGACCAAAGGCTATATATTATTAGGAGGCGCGGAGTTAGAAGGTCTATTGCACTTAAGCAGGTATAATCACTATGTAGTGGCTAGAGGCCTTATTATAAGCTATACTAAGGAGAAGCTATTTATGTTTATAGCTTATATATTACTTAAAATCTATAGGTACCTCATAAAGAAGATAGGAAAGGAGATCCTTTAAAGCTTAAGAGTAATCCTTAATAACTATATTAGATTATATTTTAAAGTTTTATTTATTAAGTCTAATTATAGCTAACTCTTTCTAACCTTAATAAGGGTGTAAATATTTTAATAAGTACCTATTCCTACTAGCTATAGCTCTCGCTCTTATTAGAGGTATATATACTAATAGAGATAATAAGAGATAGGAGATAAGTATACAGCAGGCTATACTCATAAGTAGGTTTTTATTTTTATAGCTTATATATTACTTAGAATATATACGTACCTTATAAAGAAGTCATACTAATAAGCTATATCTACTTAAGCTATATATCTCTAGCAATAACCTTAAGCTCTAACTTAATAATAAGAGCTAGCTTATATAATACTTAAAGTTTATAAGTACCTTATAAAGAAGATAAGTAAGGAGGTCCTAGAAAGCTTAAAAGTAGTCCTTAATAGTAAAAGCTTTACGCTATATTCCGAGGTTTTATCTACTAAATCTAGTTATAGCTAACTCTATTTATTAGTAACAAGGGTCTAAATATACTAGTAAGTACTTATTATCTACTTAAATAAATAGTTTTTCATATTAGGATATATAGCAAATAATTACTAGATAGGTAACTAGGATAGTAAACTCTTTAATAGTACTCTCCTCTCAATATATAGTTTTTTATATACCTCCTACTCTTATTAGAGCTATATATACTAAGAGATATATAGCGGGATAGGAGATAAGTATATTATAAGCTATGTTAAGAAGTAACCTTTTATTTTAATAGCTCATATACTACTTATAATCTATAGGTACCTTTTAAAGAAGTAGTACTAGTAAGCTATATCTACTTAAGCTATATATCTCTAGAGATAACTTCGAGCTCTAACTTAATAAAAAGGGCTAGCTGGTAAGTTACTTAAAATCTATGGGTACTTTATAAAATAAATAAATAAATAGGTCCTAGAAACATTAAAGGTAATCCTTAATAATAAGGGCCTTGCGCTATATTCTAAGGTTTTATTTACTAAGTCTAGTCATAGCTAACTCTATTTGATAGTAATAAGGGCCTAAGTATACTAGTAAGTACTTATTATATATTTAAAGAAAATAGATTTTCTTATTAGGATATATAATAGGGATACTTACTAGACAAGTAAATAATATAGGAATCTCCTTATATAATATTCTCTTCTTAATATATAGTCTTTTATATACCTCCTGCTCTTATTAGAGCTATATATACTAAGAGGCATAATAAAGGATAGAGAAGTAAGTATATTATAAGCTATACTAAGGAGTAGTTATTTATTTTTATAGCTTATATATTACTTAAAATCTATAGGCACCTTATAAAGAAGATAAATAAGGAGATCTTTTAAAGCTTAAAAGCAGTCCTTAATAGCTACCTCGCTAAGGGTAGTCCTTAATAACTATATTATATTATATTTTAAAGTCTTATCTACTAAGCCTAGTTGTAGCTAACTCTATCGAACCTTAATTAAGATATAAATATTTAAGTAAGTACCTTTTCCTATTAACTACTAGCTAGAGCCCTATTATATATATAGGGGCTACTAATAGAGAGCTAGTAAGAGCTAATAAGAGCTAATAAGAGTAGTATAGACTAAGCTAAGCTATATAGACCTATATTTATCTAGCCTTAGGACGGATTAGCTTAATTCTTTAAAAGACTAATTGGACTTAAGCTTTTAATATATAGAGGTTTAATAGTAGTAAGAGCTTTTTTTTCTCAGGCAGGCCTAGCTTCCTAAAAGGTAAAGATTAACCTTCCTAACGGAAGGCATAAAAGCATTATTAAAATCGTAGCTTAACCTTAATACTAAAGCTAGTTAATATATAGATATATAAGGCACTAGTAAGGGATTAGGGGATTAATAATAAAGGATAATAACTAGAGGGTTAAACTACTAACTAGGAAGAGTAACTTAAAAGTATAAGGAGTAAATAGGCTAGTATAGACCTAAGTATTATAGTTAGCTATCCGATAGTAGGTTTCTACTAATAGAAGCTAAGGGATAACAATTAGTAAATAGTATTACTTTACTAGTGTATATTACTAGGTTAGATTAGGGGTTAAGAGCTATAGTAATTAGTTATAATCCTTATAAAGTAATTTATAGTATAAAATAAGCTAAGAGTATCCGAGGAATAATTATAAAGTTAATTACTAAAGAGCTTTAGAAGTCTACCCTTAAGCTAGGCTTAAGTCTATCTTGTATATAAGTCCTAGATATTCTTCTTTCCTTATTCTAAGTAATTACCTCCTTATAGTAGTAATTATAATTAGTTAGTTTATTATATAAGGTAGATATTATCTCCCTGTTTCAAAGTTAGTCCCTTAACTCTTTTCTTATTAGTATACTTATATATTTATTTATATATAAGTTTTAGGTCTCTAGGGAGCTGTTATTATATTTCTTAAATCTTATTTATTTCTATTATAGCTCTAAGTACTACTAGGCCTTATTATAGTTCTCTATAAGTAGGTAAGTTAAGCCTATAGTTAAGGTAGAGTAGTAATTCTTTTCTACTTTCTCCTATTATAATATTATATATAAATTAGGCCATTAGTAGTAATGATACCTAATTATTTTGATTATAATTAATTGCATAATATAAATAGCTTTCGAAAATCTAGTTAATTCCTTTAGTCTATTTGTTAGTTTATAAAGAGAAAGTAATAAAGAGTTTATAATTAGATCTAAGCTATAAGGTTAGAGATCTCTGAAGCCTTAAAATAAATAACTTATTTTTATTTAGTATGATTTCTATTGGTATTCTACATTAGCTAGTAATAGTTTTAAGGAATATATAACTAAGGCCTTTAGTAGTACTATATCTTATATAAGGGATAAAGTAAGTATACTTTATAAGTTAGCTTATAATTATTAAATTATTATTATACTTAGTATTAGTTATTAGTTTCTTTAACTTAGGTAGCTTAATAAGAAAATTAAGTAATATTAATTATTTATGAAGAATTAAGAGTTAAATCTTACTATAAGGTTGATATTAATTTAATTTACTTTTAGTATAGACTTTATAATCTTCAATAGCGTTTACTAGGCCTCTGGCCACTGCATAGTGATTTTACCTGCTTAAGTGCAACAGACCTTCTAACTCCGCGCCTCCTAATAATACACAGCCTTCTGCTGGCTTTCGCAGCACCTTGCTAGAAGGTTTAGCGATGGCGTTGCCACGAGAGCCTCTATGGCCCGTTTAGCTCTAATATAATTAGCCCTAGTGCGGCGCGCGTCCGACTTTATAATATTTAGAGGGTTAACTTATAAATAGTAGGAATATATAGGGTTCCTATATTATTTTCCTTAACTAATAGATAGTATAGGCTAAAATACCTATATAGTATTTCCTAAATTATACTTGCAAACTAGGTACATTTATTGTAGTCTTTTTATAAAGGGGCTATAGTATAATTCTAAGCTTAATACTTTATTAATTACTAATTATTCCTTTCCATATTCTACTAATTACCACTTATCTTATTATTATATAACTTATATTATAGTTCTTTTATACCAAGTAGGGCTTATTATTCCTATATTATCCTATCTATAAAGGTCTTCTAGGCGCTAGTAGTACTTATAGAGCTACCCTAGTCTATATACTTCTAATAGGTTATAATATTAGGTCTCCCTCCAAATAATCCTATCCCTAAGACTAGAATAAGTAGGTTATTACTCCTAAGTTAGGGAGTTATTAATTATACTTCTTAATATTTCTATAATACTAATATTATATTAAGTTATATTTAGAAATCAATTTCTTCTTCTACTCTTTAGTATTATAATTAAGCTTTTTAAATTACTAAGTATAGAGTTATTATAAAGATATTATAATCTTAATATTATTCTTCTAGAAAGCGTAATGAAATACTTCTAAATACTAAGGTTTATAATAGGTATATATATCTAGGTTATTCTTATAATATAGCTACTAATATAATTTATATATATAAGTTTATTTTATAGTTATTCTTTGGCCTCTAGCCACTGCATAGTGATTTTACCTGCTTAAGTGCAACAGACCTTCTAACTCCGCGCCTCCTGACAATACACAGCCTTCGGTCACGTGATCGTAATTGCCGACCACCTCTCCCAACCACAGCCGCACTTATACGTGCCCTACTAGACAGCCTCACGATCTTCAACTTCATATTAACAACAACGTGGTTTTTAATTATATCTAGTGCCGACATGGTTAAGGGATAAGGAAGAGGGAGAGGTATAAGGCCCTGCTCGTAGCAGCAGAGCTTCTTATGCTTCTAGCTATAAGAACCTCTTAGGAAAGACCTCTTTAGTTAAGGAGTTACCTCTCGTATAGTAGCATTCGCAATACCTTGCTAGAAGGTTAACCTTTTAGGTTAAGGAGTTATCTTATATAGTAGCTTTTATAGCACCTTTAGCACCTTACTCGAAGGTCGACCTTTTAGGTTAAGGAGTTATCTCATATAGTAGCTTTGCTACGAGAGCCTTAGTAGCCCGTTTAGCTCTGATATAATTAGCCCCGGTGTGGCGCGCGTCCGACTCTATGCGAGGGTTTGCTTATAAGTAGTAGGAACGTATAGGGTTCCTATATTATTTTCCTTAACTAGTAGAGGGTATAAGTTAAAATACCTATATAGTATTTCCCGAATTATGCCTGCGAACTAGGTGAATTTGTTATAGTCTTTTTGCGAAGGGGCTGCGGCGTAATTCCGAGCTCAATAGTTATTCTTTATAATATATACTAATTATTCTTCTACTAGATTATTTACTTAATAAGGCTTCTTATCTCGAGGATATAGAGATTATAGAAAAGGGGATACTATGAAAAAAGCTTATGATATTATATTAAGTATAAGCTAAATTAGATAAGATAATATTATAATTAGTTTACTTATAAAAAAAGATTAGGATAATATTCTATAAGAGTAAGGGGGTAATAAATAATAAGGAGCTCTTAATAGTTTATCTTATTACTGAGGCTTATTTAACAAGTAGGTTTAATATAATGGATTTAGATTTAGTACTTAGTAATTAGAATCCAAGTATATCTAACTTCTCTTCTAACAGTAGTTCCTAGTTAATAGGTATTCCTAGTTATATAAATAGGTTATTATTCCTAGGTTAGTTAGTCTATTATAGTTTAATAATAGGTCAAGGTTAAATATGTTAAATATTATTCTTATATATTTATAATATAGGTTTTACTTATAGAGAATATTACAGTTATTATTCCTAATATATTTATAATCCGTCTTATATATATTCGAGGTTTATTATAGGTTGCTATATATTATCTTTATATCTATATCCCTTTCCATTTAATAAGGTATTATATTCTATTCCTATTTTTAATATAATTCATTGTTCTTCTAACTTTATATTCTAGTTTATTAGATTCTATAATAGTAAGGTAATCTATTTGTAATCCTTATAATACTAGTTTAAAGAGTAAACTATAAAGGATTAAGTAGCACTTTATAATATTAAGTAATAGAAATCTATATTTAATATTAGAAATCTTCTTATTAATTCTATATAAGTTAGGTTTCTTATAATCTGATTTATTACTTAGTTATTTAGGTTTAGTATTCTATTATATAAAGTAGATATTATCTCCCTCCTTTAGAGTTACTCCCTTAACTCTTTTCTTAATAGTATATTTATATATCTGTTTATATATAAATCTTAGTTCCTTAGGGAGTTCTTATTATTTTTCTCTAAATTAATATTAATTTCAATTACAGCCTTAAATATAACTAAGCTTTATTATAGTTCTTTATAAGTAACTAGGTTAGGTCTATAATTAAAATAAAATAGTAATTCTTTTATACTTTCTCTTATTATATTATTCCAAGCGAATTAGATGATTAGTAATAATAATACCTACTTATCCTAGTTATAACAAATATAATAGTATAGGTAGGTTTCTAAAATTTGGTTAATTTATTTAATTTATTTATTAATATATAAATAAAACGCAATAGAGAGCTTATAGTAAGGTCCAAGCTATAAAACTAGGAATCTCTAAAGCTTTAAAGTAAATAATTTATCTCTTCTTATTATAATTCCTATTATTATTTTATATTAACTAATAAGAGTTTTAAGAAATATTTAACTTAGGTCTTTAGTAGTACTAGATTCTATATAGGGGATAAAGTAGGTATATTTTATAGATAGTTTATAATTACTAAGAGAATATTATACTTAGTTTTAGTTATTAGTTCTTTTGGTTTAGGTAGTTTAATAATAAAGTTAAGTAAAATTAGTTATTATACTATTTTAGGAATAAGTAGTAATTAAATTATATTATAAGGTTAATATTGACTTAGTTTACCTTTACTATATATTTTATAATTTCTAATAGTATTTACTACGTCTTATTTTATAATAGTCTTATTTTAATATTATTAAATGTATTTCTATATATTAGTAACGCCTTAGTATCTATATTAAGTTCGGAATTACGCCGCAGCCTCTTCGCAAAAAGACTATAATAAATTCACCTAGTTTATAAGTATAATTCGGGAAATACTATATAGGTATTTTAACTTATACCCTCTACTAGTTAAGGAAAATAATATAGGAACCCTATATATTCCTATTACTCGCAAGCAAACCCTCTTAATATTACTATATAAAGTAGGACGCGCGCTATACTAGGGCTAATTATATCGGAGCTGAATAGGCTACTAAGGCTCTTATAGCCTAGAAACGCCCTCGCTAAACCTTCTAGTAAGGTATTATAAAAGCTACTATATAAGATAACTCCTTAACCTAAAAGGTTAACCTTCTAGTAAGGTACTAAAGGTAAATACTACTACATAAGAGGTAACTCCTTAACTAAAGAGGTCTTTCCTAAGAGGTTCTTATAGCTAGAAGTATAAGAAGCTCTACTACTACGAGTAGGGCTTTATACCTCTCCCTCTTCCTTATCCTTATCCCTTAATTATATTAGTACTAAACCCTATATATAAATATACTAAGCCCGAGCAAGGTATGCCCTTTAGTATAAATAATATAGAGGGGTTTTCTAGAGAGTTTAGCCTTAATATAATTAATAAAACCCGCTCCTTTATTAACTACTCCGCTATATATAGAGAGCGTATTATTAGCATAGCCCTTAAGAGTGCTTACCTTAATACCCCTATAGGGGACTCTATAAGGCGCGATAGCATTAGAGCTAAGCAAGCAGACTTAGCAGCTTAGTATCTATATATAAGTACTATATATACCTTTTTAATAGTTTTATGGGTTATATTTCGAGTTATACTAATATTAACCTTCCTAGCTATTCTTAGAGGTTTTATAGCTAATATAAGGTTTCTATTCCTATTTATTTTAAAATAACTAAGGTTTCTTTAGGTCTTAGGATATTATAATCTAGTTATTAGCTAAGAGTATTAGCTTTATTATTCTTATTTCCTTTCTTATAAATAATCTTAAAATTAGATTTAGATAGAAATTCTAACTATTTTACTTATTGAGCTCGGAATTACGCCGCAGCCCCTTCGCAAAAAGACTATAACAAATTCACCTAGTTCGCAAGCATAATTCGGGAAATACTATATAGGTAGTTTAACCTATACCCTCTACTAGTTAAGGAAAATAATATAGGAACCCTATACGTTCCTACTACTCGTAAGTAAACCCTTATATAGAGTCGGACGCGCGCTATACTAGGGCTAATTATATCAGAGCCGAATGGGCTACTAAGGCTCTTATAGCCTAGAAAAGCTACTATATAAGATAACTCCTTAACCTAAAAGGTTAACCTTCTAGCAAGGTATTGCAAGCGCTACTATACGAGAGGTAACTCCTTAACTAAAGAGGTCTTTCCTAAGAGGTTCTTATAGCTAGAAGCATAAGAAGCTCTGCTATAAGCAGGGCCTTATACCTCTCTATCTTCCTTATCCTTATCTACGAAGTCCTAGGTATACCTATAACCTACGATAAATCCTTAATTATATTAGCACTAGACCCTGTATATAAAAACGCTAAGCCTGCGCAAGGCACGCCCTTTAATACTAATAACGCGCGAGAGCTCGCTAGAGAGTTTAGTATTAATATAATTAATAAAACCCGCTCCTTCTTTAACTACTCTATTATATATAGAGAGCGTATTATTAATATAGCCCTTAAGAGGGCTCTTATTAATACCCCTAGAGGGGATACTTACTATTATATTATAGCTAAGTAAGTAGACTTAGTAATAGAAGCTAGGTAGGTCGTTATATACCCTATAGAGTAGCCCTTCTTCGAGCAGGTCCTCTATGCTATTAAGGCAGAGGTAGCCTAGGCCCCTTAGGGCTTATTAGTAAGTACGGCTTATACTAACTACTTTAATAAAGAGAGAGCGTTACTAACGATAGCATAGTAAAGATAGTAACAACTTCTAGTAGATAAAGCGGTAATAGAGGCGGTATTAGCAGCGCGGGTAGTGCACAAGAGGAAAAGTTAATAGTTTCGTAGTTTAAATAATTAAAAACTACGTTATTATTAATATAAAGTTAAAGATCGTGAGGCTATCTAGTATAATAAGCATATATAAGTGCAGCTATAGTTAGGAAAGGATTATATAACCGAAGGCTATGTATTATTAGGAGGCGTAGAGTTAGAAGGTCTGTTACACTTAAGCAGGTAAAATCACTATGCAGTGGCCAGAGGCTAGTAAGTAGTTATATAGCCTATTATATACCCTACCTCGTGAGGCTTCCTATATTATTCCTACCTCGCTAGCTACCTTCTAACCTAACTTAACTTAATATTATTAATAAGATTTAGACTTTATACTATACCTACCCTCGCTCTCTTTATTATACTAGCATTTATAAAACTAATATATATATTAATAATAGAGTTTAAGGTACTAGCTTTAAGTTTAAATAGTTTATTATGGTTTAGTATAGTAAGTTTAATATCTTCTTATATTAGTTATTCAATCTAATTCGAATCGTATTAATATTCCTTAGTCTAATAGAATATACTATCTTTCTTAGTCATATTTTAAAGCTTTCCAATAACTTCTATATAGTTTCTAATAGATTATTAGTAGAAGTTTATAAATCCTAAGAAGGATTATATATCCTTAATATAAATACGTATAGGCTAATCATAAATAGCTTTTAAGCTTCTAGCTACTATAGAGTAATTTTACTTACCTAAGTATCATAGACCTTCTAGCTCTATGCCTCCTAATAATATATAGCCTTTAGTTATATAATTATAATTACTAACTACTTTTTCTAACCATAGCTATACTTATATATACCTATTAATAGCCTTACAACCTTTGACTATATATTAATAATAACATAGTTTTTAATTATTTAATAGATTATAAAACTATTAACTTATCCTCTCGCGCACTACCCGCGCTACTATTAAATACTACTTCTATAGCCTCTAGCTATTATATAGTAGTTTTACCTGCTTAAGTGTAATAGACCTTCTAACTCCGCGCCTCCTGATAATACATAGCCTTCGGTTACGTGATCTTGCTGACTACCTTTCCTAACCATAGCCGCACTTATACGTGAAGAGGGAGAGGCATAAGGCCCTGCTCGCAGAGCTTCTTATGCTTGTAGCTATGAGAACCTCTTAGGAAAGACCTCTTTAGTTAAGGAGTTACCTCTTATATAGTAGCGTTTACCTTACTAGAAGGTTTAGTAAGGGCGTTACTACGAGAGCCTTGATAGCCCGTTTAGCTCTAATATAATTAGCCCTAGTATAGCGCACGTCTAACTCTATATAGTAATATTTACAGGGTTTACTTATAAGTGATAGGACTATATAGGGTTCTTATCTTACTTTCCTTAACTAGTAGAGGGTATAAGTTAAAATACCTATATAGTATTTCCTAGGTTATACCTATAGACTGGGTAAATATATTATAGTCTTTTTATAAAGGGGCTATGGCGTAATTCCGAGCTTAATACTACCTCTATTACCGCTTTATCCGCTAGTAGTTCTCTTATTTAATTAGGTTAGCTAACGCCTTCGCAGCTATGCTATTATTAGTAACGCTCTCTCTATTTAGCATAAGCTATACTTACTAACCCCTAATAGGCCTAGGCTACCTAGGCCGCCTCTACCTTAGTAATATAGAGGACCTATTTAGAGAAGGGCTACTCTATAGGGTATATAACAACCTACTAAACTTCTACTACTAAGTCTACTTACTTAGCCCTAATACTATTATACCTTATAAAGTCCCCTATAGGGGTATTAAGGTAAGCCCTCTTAAGGGCTATATTAATAATATACTCTCTATATATAGCGGAGTAGTCAATAAAGGAGCGGGTTTTATTAATTATATTAAGGCCAAACTCTCTAGTAATCCCCTATATATTATTAATACTAAAGGGTATACCTCGCTTAGGCTTAGTATATTTCTATATAGGGTCTAGTACTAATATGAGTAAGGATTTATTATAGGTTATAGGTATACCTAGGACTTCGTAGATAAGAATAAGGAAGAGGGAGAGGTATAAGGCCCTGCTTATAGTAGAGCTTCTTCTACTTCTAGCTATAAGAACCTCTTAGGAAAAACCTCTTTAGTTAAGAAGTTACTTCTTATATAATAATTTTAATAATACCTTATTAAAAGGTTAACCTTTTAGGTTAAGGAGCTATCTTATATAGTAGCTTTTACTTTACTAGAAGGCTTAGCGAGGGTATTACTATAAGAGCCTTAGTAGCCCGTTTAGCTCTAATATAATTAGCCCTAGTATAGCGCGTATCTAATACCATAATATTTAGAGGGTTCACTTATAAGTAGTAGGAATATATAGGGTTCCTATATTATTTTCCTTAACTAGTAGAAGGTATAAGCTAAAATACTCATATAATATTTCCTAAATTATGCCTGCGAACTAGGTGAATTTATTATAGTCTTTTTGCAAAGGGGCTGCGGCGTAATTCCAAGCTCAATAGAGTAGGTAAATTAAGCTTAGATTTCTTATATCTATTAATAATAATAAGCTAGGTATTAACTCTATTTCAAAATACTTAGTTCTAATATCTTAGATTAATAATTTAAGCTTAGGAAGTTTAAAAAGCTTATTAGAGTTCCTTAATTAAATTAGTATTATTATTAAAAAAGAATTATATTTTCCTAAAGTCTTAGTTAACTCTCTAAAGCTAATTATAACTATTATCTTTATTATTAGAGTTATTATCTCTTATCCTAGTATCTTTAAGCTCTTAGGCTATATTCCTAGTAAGCTACTATCCTAAGCTGGAAGATAAACTAGGTATAGGGTTAGTAATTAAAGTATAAGAGGATATATTATTATAATACTATTGATAGGTATTAAAGGTAACTTATTAAATAGGAGTAATTAAAGTATTATAATTAGCCATATAATAGTAGGGTTTCTACTAATAGAAGCTAAGGGATTATATATAATTAAAATATTATCTTACTAGTTTATATTACTAGGTTAGATTAGGGGTTAAGGGCTATAGTAATCAATTATAATCCTTATAAGGGGATATATAATAAAGAATAAGGTTAGAGTATCCTAAAGGTAATTATTAAATTAATTACTAAAGAGCTATGGAAATCTATCTTTAAGGTAGGCTTAAGTCTATCTTAGATAAAGGTTCTAAATATCCTTCTTTTCTTATCTTAAGTAATTACCTCCTTATAATAGTAATTATAATTAGTTAATAATACTAACTAATTACTTACTAATTATTCCTTCCTATACTCTACCAATTACTAATTATTCCTTTTTATACTACCTTAAACTAAGAGACGGCTGAATTGCCGCTGTTTTAGGCGGGTTTTATTACTGAATTTAGCAGGATATTTACTAGAAATCTATCGCTACTTTAATATAGCTTATATACCCTACTATATGCTATTCTCTATCCTATTTAGAGGCTTATACTACGAGGTACTACCTAAGGTTCCTTAGCTATACTATTTAAACCGCAAGGTTCTCTATTAACTATCTTCTCTTTTTACCCTAGCTTCCCTTGCCTTTTATACAGCTACTTAAGAATAGCCTGAAAGAGCTACTATAATAAGACTAGAAATAGCTACCTCCTTATATTATATAACCTATAGTTACTACTCTCTTCCTATAGATATTCTTCTAAAGTTCCTTTCTTTTATAGTCTCTTACTGAAGCTATATTCTAACTTTAATTTATATCCTAATCGCTAGCTGAATAGTACTAGCTACCCCCCTCTATATTAATATATTACTATAATAGTATAGAAATATAGATATATATAACTCTAATACATCTTTCTCGCCTAATAATAATTATAACGTTTCTAACTAGGAAAATAGCCTAGATAACGTTCTAAGTTATAATAAGGCTTTCTATAAATATAATAATACTGAAACTATCTATAGGGAAGATAATAATACTAACGCTAATACTAATAGAACTCTCTATAAAGATAATAACTTCGATATAGGAGACTAGGTTATACTCTTTAATAGTAATATTTACCTAGCTAAATACTAGCTGCGCGAGTTAGAGAACTTTAATAAGGATGCCTTCCCTTATTAGGATTATAGCCCTAGGATAATATTACTCCTTAACGCTATAGAGGAATAGTAGTAATAATATAGTATACTAGACTTTATATATATTATAGAAGCTAATATATCTTTCTATATAAGTATCATAAAGTTATTAAGCGTAATATCTAATAATACTATATAACTATCTCTATTAGACTTCTATATACGTTTTTTAATTAGTTCCTAAGTTAGAAGGTTAGTAAGAATAGTAAGAAGAAACGTAGAAGAAGAAAGAAAAGCTTACTAGGTATATATTAGAAAGTCTTTAGGCTAGTGTATAAGAGAGCTATATATAATAAGGTTAACCCTAAATTAAACTATAATATATATAGGGAAGGTATCCTTTTTTACCTAGAATCAGTCCTAGAACTACCTAACTTAGGTTTTATAATCTTTAGTAAAGAAATATAGTTTGAATAAATAATAGCGAGCTAATTAACATATAATAATTAATAACCTTAGATAGGAAATTAAGACTATACTTAGTATAATAAAGAAGTTATTTAAGCTTAGAGAACTATATATCCTCGCTATGCTCTTTCTCCTTCTACTTACTCCTACTAGCTCTTAGCTAATAGTAATATTAGACCTACGAATTAAGGATATTCAGGTCGCTCTAGCAAGAGATCTAGAAGGCGGGCTATATAAACTACTTCTTTAGTTTACTCTAGAGTTTACTAAAACCTACCTAGGTAAGAAGGAATAGTAAGTATACTCCGCGTGCAATATAACTATATAGTTAGCTAATATTTTAGGAATATATATACGATTCCTAAGACTATATTTAATCTATCCTTACTCTTAAGCCCCTATATTTCCCTCCTAGGTATCCTTTTTCAATACTAAGGTTTCTATACTCTAAGCCTTATATTACTATATTACATTCATAACCTTAATTTTATCCTAGTAAGCGAGAGCTTCTACTACCCCTAAGGGAAGATATTAGTAAAACCTATATCTTCTATTAAGCTATTAAGACTTTAATAGGCTATTAAATTTCTTCTAATAAATATATATCCTCTATTATAATAGTAGCTTAGATTAAGAGTATTAGTAAGATTCTAAGCTTTAAGTATCCTATAGTAGCTTATAATCTATACTATAATATAGCTAACGCGTTTAACTAAAGTAATTTATTATATATAGCCCTCTATATAAACTATATTAACTCTATTTATAGTTAATATTAGCGAGGCGCTAAGAAACTTAGCTATAGGATATAGTAACTCCGATCCTTTCTAGAGGTATTATCTCAGGTAAAATATCTCTACTAATCTTTAGGGTATACTTCGTAAATAAAAGCTATAATAAGTACTCCTTAAATAGTCTTGTGGTATTAGTTATTCTATATCCTAGCGCTATCATATTAAGCTTATAGCAGAGTAGTCTGCCTCTATAGTAATATATCTAACTATTAGAAGTCTAACGAAAGCTACTATAGGACTACCTCTAGGATCCTAATAGTATAAAGATATTAAATAAGCTATATAAAACGAAAAATAAAGGCTTAGGAGAGAGCTAAAATAGAGTATTAGAGATAAGTAGACTAATAAGCAAGCTATAGATAATATCGAGCGCTAAATCCATAGCGTTAGGTTTTCTAAACCCTCGACTAGAGATTTTAGTTACCCTTAGCGACTAGTATAGAAGCGATTACTTATAAAGCTTATAGCCCTAATTGTTATAACACTAGAAGGGCAGTATACTCGCAGAGATGACGCTATTAAAGCAGTATCTGCTTACTATCTTATTTAAGAAGGTTATACTATGTACTAGCCCTAATAAAAGGTAAAAGAGGTGAATATTCTTCCTTCGCTAGGCTACCTACGAGAGTGTAGTCCCTTATATAAAGCTACCTTATCCGTTTTTATTACTAATAAGAATAAATAGCTGAGACGGTGCTTCGTATACATTAGTTAAGCCTTATATCTGCTAGTAGATAACGAATAGTAGCTAAACGAACTTAGCTATAAGTTCTATACCCCTAATGACTTAACTAAATACTTTATATATAAGTACCTTTGTAAGGTTATAGCTTGCGATTAATTAGTCTATAAGGTATATAATATAGCTCTTAATAATAAGATATATTTTTAGCGTTATACTATAGAGACTTATAGCACTATATCTTAAGTGGTAACTATATTATAAAGCAGAAGTCCCTAGGAAGATAGTACTAGTTAGGGTAAAGCTAATATAAAACTAATATTACTTAACTATAACTACCTAAGCGTAATACCTCGCCTATAGAGTTATACACTATAGAATAGTTATTATTAGTCTTAATAGTCGGGCGGTATAGCAATTTATAAACTATTATAATTATATAATATTAAGACTATTAGAGATATATCTTAGTAAAGTAGTAGTAGCGCTATATTAATATAATAATAACTATAGGTATCTTTAGGTTTTTAATACTTAATATAGTTAGCTATTTATATTTATATCTAGATTCCTAATATATTAAGTATTTAGATACTATCCAAATATTACTACTAATCTAGAGGGGATAAGTGTAAAAGCTATGATATATATAACTAGGTCTAATAAGTAGAGCGACCTATTAATTAGAGAAGTCTAGAGTCTATTTTATTTTAAAAATCTACCTCTTATAGCCTTTTATAGTCTTTCTCTACTTAATCTAGCTAAAGTGCTTTAGTAAGACGCTATATCTAACTAATATTATCTATAAATATATTAAGTTATATTATAAACTAAATTAAAGAAAGCTCTCTATCTATAGTACCTATATTAACTATAGAGCGCGATAGATATAGAGCTTTCTTCTATATAGGAAAGTATATATAAGAGCTATAGTAGTTCTAGTATATTAGTTTTCGTACAGTATTTCTAGTATATTAGTTCTAGTATAATAGTTCTAGTATAGTAGTTCTAGCTATTTACTAGTTAATCCTAGAATTCTAGCTTATAGTAATACTAATAGCTTATATATAGTTAATAGAGAGAGATAGTAATATAAAGTAGCTAGTCCTAAGAGAAGGGATACCTATAAGGTAATATTAGCCTTATCTTACTAAATAGTAGTACTTAGTAGGTATATAGAAGTCTTTATTATTAGATAAATATAAGCGCTACGAGGAATAAGTAGGATAAGGGATTAATATAGAAAGCTATTATTAATATAGAGTTTTATATAGGTTTAGCCTTTTTATATATTATCTCTATACCTTATAATATAGTATTAAACCCTCCCTTATCTATATATAGTAAATCCATACTTCTTCCTAGTAGAAAGTACTTATAAACTATAAAGCTACTATAGTAATACCCTTAAGGAAAGAATATAATAGGCTAATAGATAGAATAGATATCCTTCCTATTCTTCTTAAGTATATTAAGAGATTATTAAATTACTTATAGTACTTATTAATTACTAACTTACTTATATTAGAATGTCTAGTAGAGGATATGATTCTTTACTCTCTATTTAGAGTTAGAGCTAAAGTTAGGTTCCTTAATAAAACTATTAGGTAATACCTTAGTCGCTCTAGTAAGCCTAGCTAATAGCTAGGTATTAGTCTGATTTACTAATCCTAACTAAAATAGAGGTTTCCTCTAGATCCTAATACTAGTAATATTATAAATAAGCCTAAGCGCCTTCTTATCTTCGCTCTAGTATCTTATAATAAGTTTCTGATTAATTTTATAATAGAGTAAACGTTAGATCTTAGCTATAAGCTTAGTACTATATTTATTATTAACGTCGATCCTAATACTAAGTCTAGATCTACTACTAAATAGAGACCTAATTATAAGCCTCTCTTAAAGTCTATTATAAGGTTAATTAATGAAGTAGTTAAGTATATCTATACTAGTTAGCTATTATACTAAAACTAAGCCTAGTTTAGATAAAGGCTTAGTTAATTTTATCTAAGATAATATATTAATAATATTCTTTTAGTTACTATCCTCTAGGTAGTATATAATACTTCTATACTATAGATTATAGACCTATTACTTATAACGCTTATAGAGTTATTCTTAACCTCAGGTACCTCTATATTTACTAAAGGGTTCAATAGCATTATACTACTAATTAATATTAATATAAGAGACTATATATTAGATTATAATAAGAACTATTAGATTATTATAATTATTAACTTGAAAATAGAGATATTTAATATATTCAAAATATAGCTAACTACTTTTTCTTAATAAAGCTAAAGGGTTAATAAATTTATCTTAGACCTTTATAGCGTAGTAATATAACTTAATAAAAGGTCTTATAAAGTAGGAATTATTTATATTATTCTTTAAGGTATTATATTTTTACTTATATTAACTAGCTAGGATTATATTTAGATAGCTTATAGTACGCTTTCCTCTATGCTTATGCTCTTAAGTAATACTTAGGTTAGGCACCTTATTACTATAAGTAATAGCCCACGGGTCCCTTATTAAGAGAGTATTACTTATATAGACTTCTTACTTAGTAGGAGTAGCTATCTAGCTATCCTACTAAGGATTATAATACTTAGGTTTTAGTAGTATACTAAGGTATAGATAACTATATCTCTATTAATAAGCTAAAGTAATAATATATTAGTAATATAGAGTAATCTTCTAAACCTAAGATAAGTAGTTATAGTCTAAGTTAGCTTAGTAAAGTGCTATATAAGAAGAATAATAATATTAGGTTTAGCTATTAAGCCTATAGAATTCCTAGGGGAGGATTCTACTTAACTTAGAAGGCCTCTTACTAATAGTAATTCTTATTAAGATAGATATCTAATTTAAAGCTAAGTTCTAAGGGAGCTATAGAGAGACATATTATATAAGTAGCTAATTAAAACCTTTAGTAAGGTTATAATAGAATGAATATAGATATACTAAGGGTATTAATATCTTATAGAATATTCTTTTAGCTACTACCCCTTTAATAATTCTCTAATATAGAAAATAGCTATATATTCTAAATATTTAAGAATAGCCTTTAGGTTTCTAGAGACTAGAATATATTTATTAGTTTTAGATATATCTTTAAATAAGACTATATTTTTAAAATAGACTAGATTATTAGTAATAGGGTATATTTATAGGATTTAGATACTTTATAACTAAACTATAGTAATATAGTTATTCTAGTGCTTTATATATATTAAACCTTTATTAGACGTGCTTCGTAGCCTAGTTCTATAATTACTTTAAACTAAAGTCCTTCTTCTAGGTTCCTCTATTCCTAAAATAGAACTAGTGAAATATTTCTTATTTTTAAAGCAGTATATATTCCGGAATAAGGGGTATATTCTAAATATACCTTAATTCTAGACTTAAGTAAGAAAACCGATTCTTATATTTTAAATAACGTCGAGGATATTCTAGAATAAAGTATATATCCTAGATATATCTTAATTCTAGAACTAGGTAATAATCCTACTTCTTATATTTTAGATAATATAGGTATTCTAGAATAAAGGGTATATCCTAGATATATCTTTATTCTAGAATACCTTTAGCTTTAATAAAAAAGAATTATACTATAATTATAGAAAAGAGGTATAAAGCGCTTATATTATTATTCTAGAGGCCTCTAGCTACTACATAGTGATTTTACCTGCTTAAGTGCAACAGACCTTCTAACTCCGCGCCTCCTGATAATATATAGCCTTTGGTTACGTGATTATAACTTTCCTAACTATAGCTATACTTATATATGCCTATTATACTAGATAGCCTCACGAATTTTAACTTTATATTGATAATAACGTAGTTTTTAATTATTTAAACTATAAAACTATTAACTTTTCCTCTCGCATACTACCCGCGCTACTAATACCGCCTCTATTACTGCTTTATCCGCTAGAAGTTGTTACTATCTTTATAGTCCTCTTATTCGATTAGGTTAGCTAACGCCTTCATAGCTATACCGTCGTTAGTAACGCTCTCTCTATATTAAAGCAGTTAGCGCAAGCTATACTTACTAATATTTAAGCCCTAAGGGGCCTAGGCTACCTCTACCTTAATAGTATAGAGGACCTGCTTAAAGAAGGGCTACTCTATAGGGTATATAACGACCTACCTAGCTTCTATTACTAAGTCTACTTACTTAGCTATAATATAATAGTAAATATCCCCTCTAGAGGTATTAATAAGAGCCCTCTTAAGGGCTATATTTAAAATATACTCTCTATATATAACGGAGTAGTTAAAGAAGGAGCGGGTTTTATTAATTATATTAATACTAAACTCTCTAGCGAGCTCTTATATATTATTAGTATTTAAGGGCGTACCTCGCGTAAGCTTAGCGTTTTTATATATAGGGTTTAATACTAATAAAGTTAAGGGATAAGGATAAGGAAGAGGGAGAGGTATAAGGCCCTGCTTATAGTAGAGCTTCTTATACTTCTAGCTATAAGAACCTCTTAGGAAAGACCTCTTTAGTTAAGGAGTTACCTCTTATATAGTAGTATTCGTAATACCTTACTAGAAGGTCGACCTTTTAGGTTAAGGAGTTATCTTATATAGTAGCTTTCGTAGCACCTTACTAGAAAGTTTAGCGAGGGCGTTTCTAGGCTACGAGAGCCTTAGTAGCCTGTTTAGCTCTAAGATAATTAGCCCTAGTATAGCGCGCGTCTAACTTTATATAGTAATATTTAGAGGGTTAACTTATAAGTAGTAGGAACGTATAGGGTTCTTATATTATTTTCCTTAACTAGTAGAGGGTATAGATTAAAATACCTATATAATATTTCCCGAATTATACCTGCGAACTAGGTGAATTTATTATAGTCTTTTTGCGAAGGGCCTACGGCGTAATTCCGAGCTTAATTATTATTCTAGAATATTATAGAGGGTATAAAAATATACTTATAAAAGTTACTATATTAAGAGAAAGGATAAATAAAGTAGGTAGTAGGTAGTAAGAAACATAGGGAGAGTAATAAGAGGCTATAAGTAAATAAGATAAATAGCTAGAATATAGGAGAAAAGACTAGGGATGAGGAATAAAAAGAGAGGCACTAATAGGGAATTATAAAGAGATATATTAAATAGATTAGGAATAAGATATATTTAAATATTTTATTATGAAAAGAAGGACTAAAAGAGAGAGTAATAGGAATAAAATAAAAAGTAAGGGGAAGAATAGTAATAGGGGGCGCTTAAATAAACTAGGGGTATTTATTATTAATATACTTAAAAAAGAGGAAATCAAGAGAGGTATAATAAAGAGTACAGAGGATAGGAGAGGTAAATAGAGATAAGCTAACTAACTTTTAATATAAATACTATAGAAGCTAATAAGACTATAGGGTAAAGTATCTTTCTATAGCTTCTATATTTTTAATAGAGAGTAAATATAGTAATATAATTAGTAGATTGATAGTAAGTATATTAACTTCTTTAGCTAAAGTATTAACCTTATAGATATAAATAGCTATATTATAGAGAATTAGGAATATATTTAAAGTAAAATCTTATATTTAGTAGAAATCCCCTCTATATAACTATTTATAAGTTAATTATTACTTATAAATCTAAAGTCTAAGTATGAGTTAGTATAGAATTATAAATCCGGAGCTTTATCATAAGGCTATATTCCTATATTAGAAAATAGAATAAAGCAATATAGAACTACCTAGTAATATAAATATACTATAAATATAGCTATACTAGTTAATATAACTAGTAAGTATTACCTTAATATAAAAGGCTAGATTTAAAATACTATATGGGAGATTAAGCCTAGGGGAAAGAAAAAACTAAGGTATATTATAAGTATATATTATAATTCTACTTATAGGTTAGTTAATATAAAGAAAATAAATAGTAGTAAGTATAAGTAGTATAGAGGAGCTATTATTAAGTATAGGAGTAATATAGAGGAGCGCTTTAGAAGATAGGTCTATTTTAAAAAGTATTTCTTATTTTCTCCCTACTTAGTAAAAGTAGTACTTTAATAACCCTTTCTCTATAAGTATTAACCCTTACTATTATAATATAATCTTTATGTATACTTAGAATTATACTTAACTAAAAAGGGGGTAAACCTTAGGTAAATTATATAATCTTTAAAGAGAGAGAGTAATAAGGATAAAATAGGGAGAAAAATATAATTAAATAAAAAGAATTAAAATATAAGTAATCCTAGAGTACTTCTTATACTAATTATAGAGAGAAGGTTATAAGGATTTAATTAAAGGGATAAAGTAGAAAGAAAGAGTTAAGGTAGGATTAATAAAAGTAATACTCCTAAGGAACCCTTTCTCTTAGAGCGTTATTCTTATTAAGAGTATGTCGTGATGCCTTTAGCATCGCCCATTCCTAGCGCGGCACGTAACTAACGTCAGCTCCGGAGCAACCTTATTCCGGGGTCGTTCCTCCGACTATAGTTATAAGCGACTACGTTATAGCTACTCTCGTTATAATAGATTAAGCTCTTTAGTAACTATAAATATAGCCCTATAGGACGTTTCTTAATAGTTATAAGCCTAGCTCTAACTAGACCCCTAACTACTATTTTAAAACGAGCCTTTACTACTAAAAGTACTTATTAAAACTTCCTCTCTCCTATTCCTTTTTTCCTCCTTATTATATACTATCCTCTATTACTATAAACCCTCTATTTCTAAATAACTTTAACTATAATATCTTCTATTATAGCTATTATAATATTATACTAGCTAACTATGCATAAGGACTTCGCTACTTAGTATATTATAATCTAAGCTAAAGCCTAAGCTACTAGAGTCTAGAAGTATATTAACCTAGATAACCCTAAAGGACCTTTATACCTAGGTAAGACTTTATTAGAAACTCTAACTCTTAACTTATATATTGCTAAGTAAAACTAGGATATTAACGCCTAGTACCTATAGGAGAAGAGCGCTTATAATTAATATATCGCTCTACTTAACTAGGAGGCTCTAGAAGAGGCTGCTTCTAATATTACTTCTAGGACTACTCCTAAGTCTACTACTAGGATATAGATAAATAAATTATACCCCCTTTAGCCTCTAACCGCCCTAGTTATAATTAATAAGAATACTATAAGTATATAGGAATAATACCTAGAGTAAAGAATCTAAGTAAACCTATAAGAACTAGGAGTTTAAATAGATTAACTATCTATTTTTAGAGACTATTATTTATAATATTATTACGCTTATATATATAGAACTTCTTACTAAAGGGGATATAACCCTATATAGCCTTATTATTAATCTTAAATATTACTATACTCTAAGCGAGGCTAGTACCCTTATTACTATTTAAGAAGAGTATATCTAAGTCCTAGAAAAGGCGAATAGGAATATTAATCCTAACGCCTAGATTAAGGACTTTAGGGGCGTCTATCTCTATATTACTTAGCTTAAGCTTCCTAAGGCGAGTAGTACCCTCGCTTTAAAAACTTTTCTTTAAGTAATAAGTTATTACTTCGCGCTTACTTAGGCTAATATAGAAATTATAGATATTTTAAAATAGGAGCGAGCGGGGATATTAGTCTCTAATATAAGCTAATATACTAATATATTTAAGGACCTCTTATATAAAGATATACTCTACTTAAGGTTACGAGGACGAAGTATAGGGGTCTTTATAATACTAGCTAGCTATATAGATAAGGCTAACTTATTAAGCGTTCTTATAACTAGTAATATATCTAGTAGTAAATAGTACCTATATAGGTCGAGCTATTAATAGCTAAGTATTAAGTATAACTACTTAGAAGCCGCTTTAACTAGACGTTACTAGAAGAGCCCCTATATATTAGTAATAGATATATAAATAGCTTAGATCTATAACTAGTTAAATAGTAACCCACGCTTTGCTAATCTATATAGGGAACTTACTCGTAAGGGCTAGCTATACGCTATACCCTATAAGGGTAAAAACCGCTAAAATAATAAAGGGGGTAATAAGGGTTTATCTAAGAAATCTAATATAGCCCCGAGCTACCTTATTAATATAGTAGTAGTCGCTTTTTATATAGCCCTCTTAAATAAGGTTAGGGATAATATAATTAACTTAGATAAAGAGTACCTAAATATCTTTATAACCCCCTACTTAGGACCCTACGTACTATATAAGTCTATAGTCCTAGATAACTATAGAGGGATATACCTTATAAATAATAAGTCCCTACTTATTCCCTCCTTAATTAGGTATTATAAAAGAGAATAGGTTAATTCTAGAATAGCTTTATACCTAATTATTATAAAAAGTATATAGATTATTAAGAACGCTCTTAATAGCCTAAAAGGTATAAATATAGAGGACCTTATACTTTATAACGTAGGATATATAGAGAACTTTTATCTTAATATTATCTCTAAAGCGCTATTTTAGAAGATAGGTATCTAGTATTCGGGGTATAATTATATGCTTCGCTTTAGAACCTATAAGAATAGCGTTATAGTTAAGAAACTTATTAGGAAGGCAAACCTCGCTTTTTTTAAATATAAGCCTCGTTCCTTATACTCTATTCCTAAGCGGATTCCCTAAAGTATTAATACTATTATTAATAATATAAACTACGTGCTTATAATATATAAGTATACCTCTCTTATATTACTACTAGACTAGAGCGACGATATAATACTTTAGTACCTTAGAAGCGGGTACCTTAGCCCCGAGGCTTTAGAGTAGCTAGTATATACTACTCGGGGGGTAAGGATTAAAGGCCTAACGCGCTTATAGTACTAATACTACGTAGTTATATATACTAAATAGGTAATTTTAAGATAAATATTAGAAGATAAAGTAATACGCTCTTACTATAGAATTATATAGGATCTCTTTAACTACCCTGAAGGCTTTAACTAGAACTAATAGCTCCTTATTATTAAGGATAAGTATACTAGTTAGCTTTTTATATTTCTACGCGTTAATAAGACCTATAGTAGCGTTATACTTACTCTATATGCTTTTAAGCAATAGGTATATTAATAGAAGGGACTTTCTATTTATAAGATTAGATAAGACGTTAAGAGGTTAGTGATTTTACTTATAGGCTATATAGGATATAAGGATTAGACCTATATAGAAGGAATAGAGGTTGAAATAACCCCTCTATATATAAAGGAACTAAACGGCGGAGGGGAACGGGCTAGTTAGGAAGTTATAACTCGAATAATTAAGATACTCGCTATAGCTAGCTTACCTATAAAACTATAGGCTAAGATAGTACTAGTAGCAATAACGCTTTATAATATAAGCCTACTTAAATACTACAACTAGCGTTCGCTACTATAGATTAAAGAGGAATAGTTCTACTAGTACTTTCGCTAGTAATAACCTAATAATAGAGCAGCCCTAACCCGCGACCTTCGCCCTTACTAGGGATATATATATACCTATAGTTACTATACGTACCCCCTTAAGAGGGAACGAGAGAGAGGAATTAATAAAAGAGACTTTAAGGTAGTGCCGCGGGGATATATTAGATACCTAGTAGGATACGTTCTAAATACCTATAACTTATATAGGGTCTAGATCCCCGCGTTATAAATAGTTATTATTATATAGAACGTGACGTTTAATAAATAGACTTTCTATATAAAGGATAAGGTAAAAGAAGCTATCCTAGAAGATATTATCTATAAGATAGTAGAAGAGATTAAAAAGCCCGTGTTATAAGTTAACTTTAAACTTTAGATCCTAGGCGTTATAAATAAGGATAAAGCTATATTAATACTTATAACTAAATAATTACCTATACTAACCCTCGTTCCTATAACTAAGTCTCTAAATAGAAGAATCCTAAAACTTCTAAAGGGATAGGTAGGTTAGAAGGGGGGGTAGCTATTATCCCCTAATCCTATACTAGAGCTAGATAAAAGCCTAGCTCTAATAGATAGAGTAATAGGCGTAGTATATATATTAGAAATAAACTATATATATAACGCTATTAGGGAAGTTAATTCTAAAGGGGAATAGATTAAGGACTATATTATAGTTAAACTACTCCCTGCTTTATAATACGTTTCTAAAATAAGTAAGAGTAATAAGAACGAACCTTTAGATAGTAAGCCCTTAAATCTACTAGTATAGCTATACTAGGATAAAGAAGAGAGGGATAATACTAAACGGAGGTCTAACTAGGTATATAACTAGGAGGGCTATAGCTAAACTTATTAAAGCTAATAACTATATAATCTACTGCCTAGTAACCTATAACTAGGAATAGTAGAAAGCGAATCCCGCTCTAGTTACTAGTTTTCACTCTAATACTATATAGACCAGGAGCGGGTATCTAGCTTCTTTAAGACTTTTATACCTAATTAGTAGAAAGCCTTTTTAGAAGCTAATATAAGGCACTATACGCTCTATAGCTACGTTTATACTACTATCTATAGCGTAAAACCCGCTTATATAATTATAATAATCTATAAACGTCTTACTACTAATAACCTTACTAAGCTACCCCGCTTATAAAAGGAACTTTTAAACCTCCTATAGGCGCTCTAAACTCGCTTTAAAGAAGCAGCTAAGGTTAAGATAGGTAAATTATAATAGATAGATACGTAGCGCGTTATTAATCGAGAGATAACGATAAAGAGACTAATCCCTTTAAAGTAGGTATTTACCTATAAATTTAATAAGGATAATATCCTTAACTAGTATAAAGTAAGGATCTATATTTAAGGCGATTAGTAAGAGAAGTCGCCCCTTAAATAGACTTATATAATAACCCTCGCTACTTATACCTTTAGGGTAGTAATAGTAATTACTATATAATTCGACCTCGAAATTAAATAATTCGATATTATTAACACGTTCTTAAATACCTCTTAGGATCTAAACGAAGACTTAATTATTTATAAGTTACTAGATAGCTTTAAGTAGCCTAGGAAGTATATTAAATTACGCTACGCGCTCTATAGGCTAAGGGATACGCTACTACTCTAGTATAAGGAGTTCTCCTTAACCCTTTAGCGTTTAGGCCTTATACCTATAAGCGAAGACCTATATCTCTTCTAGTTAACTAAGAAGAGGGTCCTCGTTATCTTCTATATAGATAACTTCCTTATCTTATTTTATAGGAATTATAAAGAAGTAGTATAAAAAGTAATTACTAGCCTAAAGGAAGCGTATAAGTTAAAGGAATAAGGCCTAGTTAAGTACTATCTCGGAATTAGGGTTATCTATAACCGAGCTATATAAAAGATATACCTTTCCTATAACTAATATATTAAATAAGTTATAGAGAAATTCGATTTACTTAACTTAAGAGTGCTAGTAACCCCCCTTCTAAACCTACTACTCTTAAAAAGTAAAATAGTAGCAACGCTATTAGAGGTAAAGAGTTTCTAAGAGAAGATTAGCTCTATACTCTATACTACTATTATAATCCGACCTAATATTGCTTTTATATATTCTTTACTCTTAAGATTCCTAACGAATCCCGCTCTTTATTACTATACTACTATTAACTAGGTTATATAATACTTATATTATACTTATTACCTCGTAATATGCTTTAGTAACTCGGGGGGTAGATAGGTACTACTAATTATAGGTAACGTTTTATTTATAGATAATAAGGAGATATAGAAGTTATCTTAAGGGTATATAATCTCGCTTTTTAGAGGACTAATTTAATAGAAGGCTACTTAATAGGCTATAGTTATAACGTTAATAATAGAAGCAGAGCTTCTAAGCCTTAAATATATAGCTAAGGAGACTATTACTCTTTAGAGGCTATTTAGGGATATCGCTCTCAAACTTAGCGATATCTAGAAGGTTTACTATAATAACTAATAGATAATTCGTCTTATAATAAGCAAAAAGGAACAGATCTTAACTAAGCTATAGTATATCGATATTTAGAATATATAGCTATAATAAGAATATACTAGAGGATCGTTTGGTATAGTATATATACTAACGAATAATATACTAGCTAATAGTCTTATAAAGGTTCTTAACTATGAGAAATTTAAGAAGTTTTATTTACTCCTTAATCTAAAGGATATACAAAGAATAATTATAATAAATAAGGGACGCTCTAGATAAGTATAGGAGAGCTAGTAGCGCCTAATTTTTAATTGATTTATAGCCTACTAGCTAGGGAGCTTAAAGTTACTCCTATAGGAGTAAAAGAACACGATATACCCTAAAGGGCTACCCTAAAACGCTAATTCTTTACTACCTAACCTCAGAGGATTTGCTTATACTAATTTATTAGGATATTATATAAAGGTAGTAATACCTCTAGTAAATACGTGCTAATAAGACTATTAACTATATAGTATACTATAGTAGCTATATTACTAGTAGGCGGACGAGGTGTAGGTATACCCGCGCTAACTACTAGGGTTCTAAATAGAACTAGGGTAGGAGATAGAGTAATAACGCTATATATACTAGAACTACCTATTACTATAGAAGCCCTACCCGAACCCTTACTATTACTACCCTTCTTTATTACTTTAATCTCCTCCTTTTAGATAGTAATAGCCTTATAGAGCGTAGCTCTCTAATAGGCGAGGGTCTATATATTATATTAGAAGATAGTTATAGAAACGAAGTATATATAGAACCTTATCTTTCTAACTACTAGGTTATCTAAAGTCTTAGCTTTAGTATATTAGTAGGCTATAATAGTAATAGGGGCGCTTATCTATTAATAAGGCACCTTACTCTTATAATAGTAGTTATACTTACTTACTATACTAAGCGAGCACCTTCTATCTAATAAGCCTAAGAGCTTATTTAAAATATACTAAAAGTAGTACTTATTAAATAGGGGTACTTACTCTACCTCTATACCTCTACTAGGGGGAGGAGGGCTAGGAGGGGGCTCTAAACCGCCCTCGCTAGTATCCTCCTCCTTATCTATCTCCTTAGGGATTATAATAATAATAAAGTTAGTAACGTTCTAGTATATAGTTATAATAATAAAGGGATTATAACTTATTAGGAGCTATCTTTTTAAACTACTTAGGGGGGTAACCCCGGGGCTTCTTAGGCTATAAACCCTTACCCTTAGAGCTACTCCCTATAAGTCGCTCCCGCTTCCTTCTACTTACTATATAATATATTAGTATACTATATATTAATAATAGGAAGGAATAATATATATATAACCTTATTATTACTCTCTAGGGGAGGAGGGCACGCCCCTCTACCCCTAGCTTTACTCTTACTTTTAGTAGCGCGCGCTTTCTTAAGGGCTATAGCCTAACTAATCTTCTTTTTAAGAGGTATCTATAAATATATTAGTATATTATAATAGCTTTAAGATCGTTATATATTATAGGTATACGCGCGCGCGTATAATAAGGTTATTATTAGGACTAAAGTTAGGTATATATATAGTTATTATATTATATATAGGGAAGAGTTAAGAAAGTAGGAGGGCGGCTAGGTTATTTTATTTAGAATCGATATAATAGTAGCTACCCTGCTTAAGCTAATAAGAGATAACGGATTCTATTACTATTAGTAAGAGTTAGTAAATAAAGGGTATTATAATAATAATAGCGATAGTTATAAAGGTAGAAAACTACGACTATTTATGCTTCGCTTATACCTAATATAAATAACTTTACTTTATTATCTCTTTTATTAATAGGCTTATTAATAGGTTATTTATTAATATACTGCTTTATATTTAAGTATTTTAAGGGATACTACGTAGTTAGGCGCTTTTCTAGCTATAGCTACGTCTAGGGGGGTATATTATAATACCTTTAGTATTACCTATTCCTAGCGCGGCACCTGACTAACGTTAGCTCCGGAGCAACCTTATTCCAGGGTCGTTCCTCTAACTATGGTTATAAGCGACTACGTTATAGCTACTCTCGTTATAATAGATCAAGCTCTTTAGTAACTATAAATATGGCCCTATAGGACGTTTCTCAATAGAGTATAAGACGGAAGAAAGTATCTAATAAAGGGAAAGAATAAACTAGGGGCTAGGGGTATAGGACTAGGTAGTAAGTACTTAGAGGTAAGTAGTTACCTCTAAGTACTTATATTATAAAGAGGAGAGTAAAAGAAATAAAAAGTAGAGGAAAGAAGATAATAAAGGAGTATTAAGATAAGCCTTTAGGGAGAAGTAAAGAGTTAAGAAGGGTACTTAGAAGTAAGTAGTTACTTCTTAGTATTATTCTTCAAAGAGGGAGAGAGTTA